>PVJS01009418.1:15133-30466 GCA_004027185.1 Glis glis
AGAGAGGCCCTCCGCAACTTCGTGAGACCCAGTTTAAAAATAAAGTATAAAAAATAGGGTCGGGGGTGTAGCATGGAGGTAGAATGCCCCTGGGTTCAATCCCCAGTACCGCAAAAAAAAAAAAAAACAACCCAACAACAACAACAACAAAAAAAACACTACTCCTTATAAGCCTTTAAATCTTCACAGGTTTTTTCTCCTACTCTACAGTGTGTATTTTACTAATGACTCCAATAGACTTACCATTTTGTGTTCATTTTGCTCTAATAACATGATTTATTCAATATACTTTCCCAACTCATATAGTCCAGGTCTAGATGTTTCTGATTTTCTTAGATAATAAGATGGGGAGGAAGTCACATGGCCTTGTGATAAGGCTATGAATGTATTAGGCTATCTATCCAATGTAATGCAAACTATTTCTGATTCTCCTTGCTGATAGATGTGGAAAAAAATGAACAACCATTCAGTGGCCACGTATCATGTACCTGAAGCCGTGTTAATTTACCTTAGCAAGAGAGCACATCTGGCAAGCAGCTGCAATGGTTGACTTTGTGTCCATTATCACTAGTGGTTATTCCTTACTCTTGTGGTAGCTGGGCCAATGAGTTTAATGAAAATATGATGGAGGACACTTCCATCACATGTTTTAGGTCTTAAAGCTTGGCATTAATCTCTATTATTATTATTACCAAGATGTGCTATTTTTTTGTTTAATATCTTTATTGAAGATAGTTCTTTGATGCCTTGTTGACATGGGAAATGTTCTGGAATTTTCCATTTGTCCTTCCCCACCACAAGAGTCCTATAGTCCTTACCCTACCCACCAAACAACCAGTGGGAAGTTTGTTTATGCCAACTGGAGATGGAGCTAGATTTGGAAATGAGACATGAGCACCAGGTAGAATCTTTGGCCCAGACACTCAATTCAAGAGCCCACTGATAACTGGCCCTCTTGTGCCTCCACCTTAAAAGCGAAGCCATGATGACACTTGAGTCCGTGGTCATCGGTATCCAGGACACGTGCTCCTCAAAGTGTTTGTTCATTAGCCTTTAACTTTTGTACACTTATCCAAGTAAATGTCCACGTGTATCATTGAGGGAAGGCCAAAAACAATCATTCCCCTATCTAAATATATGCTGTGATGTTGTAGGAACATTTCCCCAGGGAGCCTGTTTGTACTTCAGGCAGTTGTTCCTGAGTCTAAAAACGAAATCACATCATAGCTGAGCAAGGAACCATGTCATTTTATTGGGGTGGCTGCATTCAGCTTCTTTCATCCATACATGGTTTCTTTTGGACATGGAGATTGAACCACACCTGTGTTGGCTGCCCTTCTAACTTGCTTCTCTAGATATCATTCTCTTTTAGCTATTTCCACAGCTCTCTGTGGATTAGGACCCCCATTGGCACTTTGATCTTTCTTGTCATTACAATAACTGTGTCTCTCTGCCTTGTTCCTTTGTGTAAACACTATCTTACAACTATCTTACATCTTCTGTTATCTTAGTGTCCTAGAACCCCACTACAATCATGAAGCCCATTCATGTATCATCTCTAAGTCCTGTCCTACTGAGGACAGTCACCACTGAACTACTTAGTGATTCCGGTTCTACTCCCAGCAAAGCTTTGGTATATAAGGGTTCTCTAGTAATTTCCAGAGGACATATCACCTGGTGGTTTTTGTGGCCCTAACCATAATTTTTGGTCTGGTCTCGAAGAGGGAAGGTATGTTAGATCTAATGGAGAACCAGGCAGTCTTGCAAGATATAGGCCACAGTTTTCTTTCTAGGTGGATGGGGTATTCAAGCCTTTAATGAAGATTAATGGACAAATTTGCACAAGCCTAAAGAGTGCTATTGATGTTGGTGGCACTGTTTAATGTCTCAGGGTTCCATATTTTAAAAATCAGGGACCATACCTTTTCTGCCAGAACTTTGAAGATGAGAATTAAAATACCTTTAGAGAGCTGGGTGTGGTGGCGCACGCTTGTAATCCCAGTACTTGGGAGGCTGAGACTGGAGGATTGCAGGTTCGCAGCCAGCCTCAGCTACTTAGTGAGGCCCTCCTCAACTTAGTGAGACCCTGTTTCAAAATGAAGAATAAAAAATAGGACTGGGGGTGGAGCTCAGAGGTAGAATGCCCCTGGGTTCAATCCCCAGTACTGCAAAAAAAAAAAAATACCTTTAGAGTTCTGATACTTTTATAATTAAATGATAGGTTACTTAGAGTTTTTCTATCTTCTGCTTATGGGAGCAAGAGTCTCTTCATAGGCTCTCTAGATGTTCTCTACCTTCAATTTGTTATTAAGAATCCTAGGTCTTTCCTTGTATGTCTCCAAAATAACAAGTGATCCAGTTCCACGCTTGTCATCATCATAATTCCCCTCTTCCATCTCAACTACCTTATACCTTTCACTTTCCAGTTCATCTCCTTCCATTTGGAGTATCATCCCAGTTAACCTCTAGGTAAAAATACAAATTCAACACCACTGTGTTATGAGCTCTTCATGCTCCACCTATTGCCAGCATTGGGCTTCTCATTGTTGGTGAGCTGGTGGGTGATGAAGTACCAAAATCTCATTTTCAGACCAATTGGACTATTTCTGATACCAGGATTCCTCAGAAGCAAACTCTTATCTATAGACTGCAAGTAGGAAGCTTTATTGGGGAGTGCATTTGAGATCAGTGCATTTAGAAAGTAGACAAAAGAAGACTGGGAGGAGATGCTAATTGGACTGTGGTAAAATTGAAACAAAGTCCTTAATGGATTGTGTGGTGGTAACTGCAGCTGAGATGGCTCTTTGGAGTTGTCCTAAGTTGGAGAAATGGGACTGAGACTTGATTCACTGCATCAATCAATAAAAATCTTGAAGGAGACAGTGCTCTTCGACCAAGGCCAAGAGCCAAAGGAGGACTTAACTAAAGCTATCAGCCACCATGTCCCCTGCAGCTGGGCTAGGGTACTGTAACCTGGGGAGCGAGCAGGAGGAGCATAACAACCACTAACCCACAGGTCAGAATAACAATCATTCTCTTCTCTCTCTCTCTCTCTCATCCAAATATAGTATTTTAACATACCATCATTTCTTACACTGCTATGGAATGAACATTAGTTTTCCCACAGAATGCACATGTGATGGTGTTTGGAGATGGGCCCTTTGCGAGGGGATGAGGTCATGAGGGTGAGGCCCTCATGATGGGTTACTGAGGATCTGGGTCTCCTACTCTCTCTTCTCCCTTGCACACACTGAGGAAAGGTCATATGAGACCACAGCAGGAAGTAAGCCATCCACAAACAGGAAGAGTCCCTTCCCCAGGAGGACCCAAGTTGGCTGCCACCTTGATCTTGGATTTCACAACCTCCCCAAATGAAAGACAATAAATATGTTGCTTAAGCCATCCAGTGTGTGGTATTTTATTGTGGAATCCCAAGATGACTAAGAGAGATAGTTTTAAGACTGTGATATGGCCATATGGAAGCAAGATCATAGGACGAGGAAGGAAGATGGACAAGGAGTAGAATACACACCCCACCCACTCAACGACAAATGGCATAAAGTCTACTCATGACATGAGCACCCTTTGTACTTTACCAGTGCTATAGTTGTGACGACTCTAAAAATGATCTTAATATCTTATGTTTCATATATCATCTCTGAGAAAAAATGACCCATTTATGTAAGTTATCCTTCAAAGGCTAACCATCTTGACTAACTTATAAAAATGACTTTCTCAAGTAATTGGAAGAAAGTAGTCTTATTTCTTCTTTATGGTAAAGCTGTACTGCTGGGTATAGTTTATCTATTCCCACATAATTTCTCATACTGAGAACAGAGAGATCTCAATGTCAAGTCTAATAACAATAAAACCTTTAATGGAATTGTATTTACTACATAAATCTGTGGAGTGATGTATCTTTAGATGCTAGATGCCTTTTTCATAATAATTTATTTTTGTCCCTTTGGTAAAATTTCTGAATTCTGTATCTTTAATATTTGTGCATCTGCCTTTATTCCTGATCTGAATTTATTTTACAATTTGCTTATGTTTCCTGCTTTCTAATTTTTTCTCTCACAGGCTTTCTAATCATTAATTTCTGCTTAAGAACTTGTCTTCCTGCTGCTATGACTCATATATGGATTTTTAAAATGCTGGTGATATAGTCTCTGTGTTTGAAACAGAAATATATATTAATGTAAGAAAACAGATTTTTATATGAATCTAAGTAGTATTGCTTCCTCGGGACTGGATTATTTTTTCAGAGTTTTATAGCTTTTATGAGATGGCAAATCTCATACTGGAGTATTTTCAAAACAACACAGAATCATAAGTGTCCCTGCTAAAACCAAAACAATAATAATACCAAAAAAGAACAAAAATCTCTCCATTGCCTTTCATGTATGTATGTGTTTTTCTGGGAATTGAACCCAGGGACATTCTACCTCCTCTACCCAGCCCTATTTTTTTATTTTTTATTTATTTTATTTTGGAAACAGGGTCTCACTAGGTTGTTGAGGCTGGCTTCAAACCTATGATCCATCACACCAGCTTTTCTACTCACTGCCTTTCAATTTTATGGATTACAGTTTTCTTCTTTTCTGTTATTTCATTGTGAAATATTTAATTACTAATAAGCATTGTAAAAATGTTCCATTGTAAAATATTAATGAACACATATGTAAACTATTTACCTATTTTTGTATCTTCTTTTACCTTTTTTAAGCAAATTTGTGTTGAGTTTTTTTCTGTCAGTCTTTTAAAAACAAAATTTGTTTTATATTCTCTATTGTGATTTTATTCTTGAATAACCAAGTTTCATTTCCTTTTCCATACCTTGTTCAGATATGTTATGGTTTTTTCTAGTTTTTTATTTGGAAGTCTAGTTTATTTACTTTCAAGTTTTTGTTAGTTTAGTCTCTGATATATTTCAGGTAATTTTTTATTTTATATGGGAAAGTTTTAGCTTCTTTTTTCCTTCTTTCTTTTTTCTTTCCTTCTTTTTTGCATATGAAAGTACATTATCTCAGAACAGTTTGTCAAAAGAACAATACTTCCTATGCTAAATTATTATGGTTCTTTTGTTGTAAATGAGTTGATTTTAAACGTGAGGGGTTTTTTTGGTATACTCTTTTATGTTATACTGATCATATCCATCTTCACCATATTGTTTTGATTACTATTGCTTTGTGGTTAATTTTTTAATCATGGATTTTTAGACCCTCAGGTTGGTTTCCCTTTTCCAAAATTGAGCTGTTCATTCTAGGTTTTTCATTTCTATATAAAATTTTCAGTATATTTATCAATTTATAGGGGGTAAAAACCTGTTGGAATATTGGCAGAGTTTCCATTTAATCCATAGATGTATTGGGGAAAAACTTACATCCTAATTAATCTAAATCATGAAATCCATGAATTTATCTCTCTATTTTAATATTCAGTTTCTTTTAGCCTGACTTTTTAATTATCATTCTTAAATTTTTAACTAAGTATTTTTTCTTCTTGATGCTGAATGAAATTGCCTTTTCTATAATTATTATATTTAAAATTTTTACATTGTTAATTGCTAGGTCATAAAAATGAAGTTGATTTTTCTATAGTGATCTTTAATTCTGAAACCTTGATAAATTGGCTTATTAATCTAAGAAGTTATTTTTATAAAAATAGAGATCACATATGATGTTTTACATACAAGATTAGGTCATCTCTGAATAAGTATAGATTTATATATTCATTTCCAATGAATATGCATTTCATTTATTTTTCTTCCTTATTTAGCAGTCCAGGATCTCTAATATGATATTGAAAAAAAAAATGTGAAGAACAAATTTTCCTGCAGTTAAACTATAGAATTTATCATTCCTCATCACGCACAGCCTGTCATCTCTCTCCTCTGATTTTTAAATATTTGCTTTTATAAGCCTGGCTTTCTAGGGTTGACAACTACTTCTATAAATATTATTAAGGCAATTGCTGGGGAAAATTTTGAGGTCAACCATCCCAAGACTTTACAAGCTTTCTCCATGTGCCAGTTGTTTGCAGCGTATATTGGGAAGTGCATCCAAAGCTCAACCACTTATTATCAAAACTTAACTTTAACTTTCCAGTGGACTCCCTCAAGTCTCCCTGACTAGTGCTCGAGGCAGCTAAGGATGTGTGGAGAGCTGGTCTGACTCTTATTATTATGACTGGTCTTCCCAGTAAATTTTAGGGTGGTCCCTTACTACAACAAAATCACAGGCTCAAAGTTCTGTTTCCCATATTTGTAATGGGTTTGCTATTTGGGTAGATAAGGCCTTGGGTTCTCTCCCCTCTCTTCCCTAATTAAGTCTTCTTCCTCCAGCTAAGGAGCCAGTCTTGTTCAGTGCCACTCTAATCATCCTGTACCAGCAAATCTACCATTCTTGGTAATCAAGCAATAGAGGGAAGAGAGGGGGGCAGCTTCAGGAAAGCTTAGAGTATTCTTACAAATCTCTAGCACTTCCTTAAGAATGAAGACTCCTCAGCGTGTTGTACGCCTTCGAGTAACTGTCAGGGCCCTGGAATGCCTGCTTCGGACTGTTTAGCCCAGTATTACACATTTCTTTTTGTAAAGAGTATCCACAGACATGTACTGCGAGTACATGGGAGTCTGGGGAGTGTAAGTTTAACAGCCCCTTAAGAAGGAAGTTGAAATCAATGTTTAGTAAGCAGTTCTCTCAATATCTTCAACACTTAAGAGTGAGAAAACTAGACTGAGCCAGGTGCAATCATAAGCACCTATAGAATCTCACCTGTTTGGGAGAAAAAAGTGGGGGTGAGGGGTATCCTTTAAGTACATAAGTCTGAAACCAGCCTGGGTAATATTCTGAGTCTCCATCTAAAAAATGAAGGAAAAAAAAAGAAAAAAAGAAGGAAAGGAAAGACAAACAAAAACTAGGTTAAATCCTGGTTCTTCTCTTTGATTCTTTCTGGATCCATTTTCTCTTGCTCATTTTTTTCACTCTTTGTGTGTGTGTGTGTGTGTGTCTTCCTGCTCTTTCAGAAGGACACATTTGTTCAACTCTTTTTTTCTCTCAGATACTCATAATCCTCATCTAATATCAATAATTGGAGGAAGAAAACATACCTGCAGTCAGTATCTCTTTAACTTAAAATACTCAGAATCTCAATCAGTACCTGAGAAATATGAGATCATAATAAATGGTGAATTTGAGGATTAGCAAAAAGGACAAAGATTAGACATTTTCATTCCTGAACCCCCTGAGAGTAGTGACAAGAAAAAAGGCAGCTGGACATTGCATCCTGTTAAGCCTTCCAAGACATTTGGCCCAGTGCCAGAGTCTGAGAGACCTTCTGAGCTCATCTGATTGAACCCCACAGGTTATAGGCAAGAAAACTGAGGGGCAGCAAGGGGATCCAAGCTGAAGCAAAGTTAGAGACAGAGTCAGGAGAAGTGAGATCGCTTGCCTACTCACTTGCCTCTAAGAGGCTTCCCTCAGACCAATTGTCTTTGCTTCTCCCAGTTTCATTTTCTAAACTCGAAAACAATTGTGAATCTTCAGAGACAGAGGAGAGCATTTTCATGCCAGCATTGAGTAAGAAGCAGAATAAGTTATGTCCATACTGGCAGTATTTACCCTATAAAATACCAGGTTGCCCTGATAATCTATGATATCAAAATTAACATGTTTACCAAAACTTTTTTCTAGCATTTTACAGAGGCCCAATGAAGAGTTTTCCCAAAGCATTTCCAATCCTACCTGAAAAAATTCAGTGTGTTTACGAGCTTAATCAAAAGGAAATGATGCATGTGCACGGCATTGTGCAAAGAGTCTCTCTAGCTTAAATTCAGCTTTACGTTAAAGTCACCAATCCAAAGAATCAAGCTGCAAATATTTGGTGCCCCCTGAGCCCATTCCTCTGTTGCTGCTGCAGTTTACTTCTCTCATTCTGCCACAATTCATTTGACATATTATTTTATTTTCTTTCAATATTTCATAAAACTAATGTTTTATTCTGAAAGGAATCCCTTCTCTGCCATTGGATGCTAATATTTTAGTCAAAGTTTCTAGTGTAATGGGACAACACACACCACCTGGGAATAGACAATAAAGCCTTGAATTCTTGCAATGGGATTGCAGAAAAATGTGTTGGAACAATTTCCACTTAAGAAGATGTACCATGAGCCTGGAGACATCATACATACCTGTAAGCCCAGTACATGGAAGGCCAAGATCAGAGGATCACAGGTTTGAAGCCAGTGCAATGTAACTTAGAGAGAGACAATGAGACTGTTTCAAAATGAAAAGTAAAAAGGGCTGGGGATGTAGCTCAGAAGTACAACACTCCTGGGTTCAATCTCCAGTACTAGAAAAAAAAAAGATGTAGCCATGTAAGAGTAAATTACAAGGTAACCTACAAGCCATTGAGTATTTTGAAATTATAACACTGAAAAGATATTTGTATTAAGATTTGCCTTTCACTTAAAATATTTGCCAAATTAGATACTTTCATTGTTACACAATGCCATTAGTATCCATAGGCAAATAAGACTTGAAGGAGTTTGGATATATTTTTTGGACCAATGAAACAAAGTTTTTCCCTGGAAAGTGTAGTCATTCTACTTCTCAATAAATATATTTTATTCCACACATGACAATTGATAAATAAATTCTCATTTAAATCAAGGTCCTTCTGTTTTTGCATTTTTTCTATTTTATGATTAATACATGCTGATTGTACAAAGTAATGGGATTCACTGTGATATTTCCATGCATACATATAGTACTAGTTGACCACATCCATCCACATTTCTTCTACCCTTGCTCTCCTCTCTCCTCTCAGCAGCTTCCCAGTCCTTAGTCATTCCTCTTCTACTTTCAATCAATTTTTGTTCTGTTTTCTTTTAGCTTCCACATATGAGAGGGAATATGCTATACATGTGTTTCTTTGCCTGGCATATTTTGCTTAACATGAGATCCTCCGGTATCCATTCATCTGTTGAGGGGCACCTAGGCTGATTCCATACCTTGGCTATTGTGAGTAGTTCTGCAATAAGCATGGGTGTGCAGACATCTCTTCTGTAGGCTGACTTCGTTCCCTTTGGCTATGCACTCAGGAGTGGGAGAGCTGGACCATATGGAAGTTCCACTTTTAGTTATTTGAGGAACTTTCATACTGTTTCTCATAGTGGCTATACTAATTTACATTTTCATCAATAGCGTTTAAGGATTTCTTTCAACAAAATCCTCACCAGTACTTGTTATTTTTGTTTCATATTTTTATTGGTGCATTTTAATTATATATCATAATGAGGTTTGGAGTGATATAAACACACATGCACACAGCACCTGAGCTTTCCTCCAGATCCTACCTTGCTCCCTCTCCAGCCCTGCCTGCACATAATATTTCAGATTTAGATTCGACAGATTTTAGATTTAACAGATTATTCTTATAAAACAAACAAACCAAATTAAGCAAATTGAGTAAAATCAAGTCATATAATCGATACCATTTCACAAGCACGAGGCACTATGGAAACATTCAGCAACCAATTAATACTTCAAAATCAGTCTTACTTTGTAACAAATGCCTAGATATATTTAGAATGGATGTACTTTAAAGGAATATGTTTTTATCTTCCAAAGTAGGATATAAAAAGTGGGTATCCTCTATACAGTTGTAGTAATTTAAATAATTCTTTAATATCCCTGAGCCTACTCTGCATTTCAAAGGTTATTGTGATGAAAGATAGTCAAGTGTCATGTGAAAAAAGAATTAATGATAACTGGTACATGGTTGTGCATAATTGTCATTCCTTTATCTGTGTTCATTTTTTTTTTGGTGCACAGGGGCATTCTACCTCTGAGCTACATGCCCAGCCCCCCCCTTTTTAATTTGGAAATAGGGTCTTCATTAAGTGGCTGAGCACCTAACTGAATTGCTGAGGCTGGCTTTGAACTTGCGATCCTCCTGTCTCCACTCCCAAGTACTGGAATTTCAGGTGTGCACCACCATGCCTGGCTGTAAGTGTTATTTTCAAATATCCAGAAAATTAAAAAATACAAAAATAAATAATCAGTTCATTATTTCAGAAGCAGTGTCCAATCTCAACATATCTAAAAAAGGGAATATATTATAAATAAACAAATATACCAAAAAGACTCATCCTAAAAATTGCTATTTCAGTTAATGCCTTTCCTATGACTTCCACTGGGAGACCATTAAAATCCAAGCATAAATAATCCAATTATTTCCCAGAATTATCTTAGCCTTCTAAGACCTCATGTAAAAAATATAATAAGCAGTATACATGTGAAGTTCTCTTGATAAATTTCCATTAGCTATAAAAGACAAAATATTATTTATGTTAGGGATGTTATATGGGGTAGAAAAATTTCTCTCTGTTGACAATGTCTAACTTTGCGACAAGTCCATATTTTATTTGATGACACTAGAGAAACAACTTTTGCTATTCATTAGGGAAAAAATATTCTAGATGCCTGTCATTTCCTTTTATAAGTGTCCTGGAGATCTTTCAGAGGCACATTACTGAACTTCTGCAAGGTCTCTTAAAAATAGAAAATGAAACAAAATAAAACAGGGGCAGCATTCACAATGCATTCAAGTCTTTAGCATGTCTGAGAAAAAAAAAACTTTTAAACTTTCTATTGTATTTTTCAGAAAATGTTTAATATATCCGGAAGACAAATTTTAGACTTAGGTAAAAGTGTTCAAAATTGGTCATTTATACTAACTTTGATGATGTAGAGGAAATGGACCCAGGCAAAGGTTTATTACAGATCTGGACTTTTGTATTGGAGACATTATGATGTAAAAATTATAGTATAATGCCTGTAATGTTCGTACTTGGGAGGCTGAGACAGGAGGAGTGCAGATTCCAGGCCAGCCTCAGCAACCTAGGGAGACATTCAGCAACGTAGTGAGACTGTTTCAAAATAAAAAACAAAATAAAAAGGACTGGGGGTATAGTTCAGAGGTAGAGTGTTCCTGGGTTCAATCCCTAGTACCAATAAATAAATAAATAAATAAATAAATAATAAAAAGAAAAGGAGGGGGAGGAAGAGGAAGAGGATTATAGTATACAAAATTCTCACAATGCTCCTAATAGTGTTTGGACTAATCCCTCGATGAATTCTGAGTGTTATCAAATGTTTTCTGCTGTCAAATCAAGTTGATTTCTTGCATTGTGGTGTAGTCCAGCGTCAGATTACCAAGTCTCCCTGGGAACATCCTTTTCAGTGATGCTGACTTCAGATAACACCATTAACTAATGAATATATCTTGACTGATAATTTCTTTTTACTTTGTTTAGTAGTAGGAATAATATATATCTTCATATTTGAGCTATGCTGATAGTCTTTATATGTTTTCAATAATATAAAAGGACCTTTTAATAGATAGATAAAAAACTAGAGATTGGGAAGTCCTTTTAAAAAAACAAAACTCAAACATCATCTGAACAGAAGTATCATTTTGCAAGGACTCATAAAACCTACAGGCTAACATAGAAAGAAAAAACAGTCATAAATTCTTGTGGAAAAACACAAGTTGATTGTCCTGCACTTAATACTTTCTCATCTACATAAATCCTAAGAAATGCATGATTTCTTCACATACCTTCTGGTGAATTCTGTTTAAAATCTTTATTTGTAAACCTTGATAATTGTTTTTCATTGAGTTTTTAAAAGCTTTGGGGGGGTTAGTGTAGATTGTAACAGGAGGCTTGATTGTGAAATCAGCTGCGGCATGCCTGACTGTGAGCGTGGTCACAGCTGCAGGCCTCAGCCCCAGCCATCCACAGCTTCTGCATCTGTTGCTCCACACACTTGGAGCCCTCCACGTGCACCTTTGCCAGTAGGTGGAACCCTCCATTCCCTTGGTGAGGAAGAACAGAAGGGGCTTCAGCCTTATTATCCAGTGTTGTAGTCAACAGTGGTATTGTTGCAGTAAACTGTCAGACCTTCAGCCTGGTCCCTGTATCAGATCCTTCCCTTGTTCCTCACTGCCAGAGACTCAGCCACTAGTTGCAGCTGGATCCTTAGCTTGTTTCCTGCTTTGAGTCCTTGCGCCCTAGTCTTTGTGTCCTCCATCCTGGTGTTGTCTGACAGCCCTGGTGGTCTTATTCCTTCTTCCAGTGAATAAGATCTCCACAATTGCGCAGGCCTCTGGGGTCCTTTGATGCATCAAGTAGAAGCTATCTTCACTTATGCATGAGTCACTAGAAATCTCACACTGAATAATCTTTTTCAAATGAATGGTTATGCTTTATGAATAATCCTCAGGCCTAAATCAAAAATTCAAAGACATCTAAATCAACATATAATTATACCCTTATTACTACGTTTCATAGAATATGTATCAATGCATATAAACATGCTTCTATCTCTTTCTCTTGTGCTCATCCTGTTTTCTTTGTCCTTCTCTTCCTTTCCTTATTCCTCCTTTTTCCTTCCTTCCTTCCTTCCTTCCTTCCTTCCTTCCTTCCTTCCTTCTTTCTTCCTCTCTCTTCTCTTCTCTTCTCTTCTCTTCTCTTCTCTTCTCTTCTCTTCTCTTCCCTTCCCTTCCCTTCCCTTCCCTTCCCTTCCCTTCCCTTCTCTTTCTCTTTCTCTTTCTCTTTCTCTTTCTCTTTCTCTTTCTCTTTCTCTTTCTCTTTCTCTTTCTCTCTCTCTCTCTCTCTCTCTCTCTCTCTCTCTCTCTTTCTCTTTCTCTTTCTTTCTCTTCTCTTCTCTTCACTTCTTTTCTTTTCCTCTTTTCTTTCTTTACCAGGAATCGAACCCAGGGGCATTCTACCTCTGAGGTACACCCCCAGCTCTTTTTTTTAATCTTTTGTTTTGAAACAGGGTCTCTCTAGGTTGCTGAGAATCTTGCTAAGTTGCTGAGGCTGTCTTCAAATCTGAGATCCTCCTGTCTCAGCCTCCGAAGTCCTGGGATTACAGGCATGTGCCACCATGCCCATTTCCTCCTCCTGTTTTCTTGCAAAGCAAAAGGAAAAGATGTGGACATTCATAGGACTCAAGATAAATAAATGGTTAGTGTTTCCACAAAAGCAACTCACATAAAATCATGAAAGAAAATGAGATCTGGCTTCAGTGTGACATATATTTGAATCTCAAGTTAGTCCCTAACATATTTTGTTAAGTTGTACAATATTTTTAAACTATTTTTCAACCTGTAAAATGGAGACAAATATGTCGATCATTTGGGGATTTGCAGAGTAAGAGAAATTATAGACACAGAATGCATAGAACAGCATCTGACATAAAGTAGATGCTTAACTATTTTTTGTTTCTTCCCTATTCTCTTCTGATAATTAGATACAGTAATAAATCGTTCTCTGCATACTCCATTAATTTAGGCCACTCCACATTCACATTTTCTGATAAACTCAAATACATATGATAATAGAAGCACATGAAAAAAAACATTAATGTATTACAGAATATTGTTAAGTATATATTCTGATGGTACAAGGGCTATCATTACCTTGCAGCCAATAAAAATGTGAAAGAGAGATGATTCTTTTATATTTTCTATACCAATAAACATTACCAAACCCCCAGATAACCAATGTTTTAATCCAAAGTTTTAGAGACCCTACCTATTAAAAATAAGCAATACCAGCAGAATATAGTTTTTTTATTATATACAAGGTCCTCTATTTATTATGTTTTTTGGTATTCTAATTATTTTGATCCAGAAGAGCTGACTAAAAATATGAAATGATAGTGCTAAAGAAAAAATGTCAAAAAATGAAAAGAAAATTTATATGTTAAATAGTAAAACACGCAATTTTCAAAGCTTTTCTTCGTGTCTTCAGTATAGAGTTAGGATGAATATCACTGCCCTACATTCAACAAATGCTAATTGGGCGAAACTACATCCAGGGGATGCCACAAATCCACCTAATTAGAATAAATGAGAAACTTCTGATGTTCAGTGATAGACAAATATCCCGACTCTATGCAGTCCTGAGTCACCTAATGCTCTACTCACTGGAATGCATTCAGTTCATACTCCACAGCTTACAATTGGAAAGAGTCTTGGAAGATTTACAAAACAACTTCCAATCCCAAAGAAGTATTTTTCTTATATCACTGCTAAAAAAATTCTTCATTTTTCATTTGAAAAATTTCTATAGTAGAGATCTCACTACTTAACACCCTACCCTGTGCAAATGCATATGCATTAGGATGTCAAAGGAAAGAGATAGCCCACTGGAAAATTTTAAACGAAGAGATTTTAATGCAGATACGATCTGCAGAAGCATGGGTAAAGTTAACACAATGGGATGGGGAGTCACCAAGTGATGAGTAATGGTGGCAAATATTCACCACCTCTGAGGTTGAAGGGTTGGGATGTCCTTCTCATGTTAGATTGTGTGATGGTTAATCTGGACTGTCAACTTGACTGGATTATGAAACACTCAAGATTATGTGACCTTGGATGCATTGATGAGATGATTGGTTTATGTAACAGCAGATCGAAGGGGAAGTCCTTCCCTGAATATGGGCAGCACTGTTCTGATAGGTACAGGACCTGGATAAAAAGATGAATGCAGTGTGAAGACATGCATGGTTCTTGCTGAGAAAAAACCCATCTGTTTCCCCTTGGGATATCCGCCTTCAGCTCTTACAGCTGGACTTTTACCATTGTTTCGCCTTAGACTGGGACTGCATTATTGGTCGCTCCTGTTCTGAGACTTTAGCCCTTGGGCCACTTAACCAGCTGCTGATTCCTCTGGCTCTCCACATGCAGGGGGCCACTTGGAACTGCTACACTGCTTTGGGATGTAATCTCTACTCTCCCGCAAGGTCTTGAACAGACACAGCCTCTCTACAGCCTCAGTTTTACTGACCCCCCCCATTCCCATTTTTCCAAGTCTCTGTTCCAGTCAACTCCAATAGTCGTTTCAACCCGGGATCTTTGTATCCATTGCTGTGGATGAGCAGTCTGTGCTCTCTAAAATAAACCCATCTACCTTTACACTAGATCCTAGTCCTCTCCCACATTAAAAGGTATTATTCCAGTTATTTCACTTTGTCTATTCTGTATCATCAGTTTTAATTGTTTTACTATTACCATGCAAACATGTTTTTATTTCCCCCAGCTCAAAAACAAAACAAATAAAAAATAAAACAAAATGTTCTCATATACCCATTTCCCACCAATACCAGATTTTTCTTTAGAATAAAATTCCTCTAAATGTTTGTTTATACTTAGTGCTCTCAATTTCTCTTCTTTCCCCCTCTCTCTCAGTACTAGAATTGAACCCAGGAACATTCTACCTGTGAGCTACACCCACAACACTTTTTATTTTTTATTTTGTTT
>PVJS01009418.1:30566-50596 GCA_004027185.1 Glis glis
TTTTTGCGGTATGGGGGATTGAACCCAGGGGCGTTCTACCTCCGCGCTACACCCCCGGCCCTATTTTTTATACTTTATTTTGAAACTGGGTCTCATGAAGTTGCAGAGGCCCTCACTAGGTAGAGAGAGAGAGAGAGAGACAGGGAGAGAGAGAGAGAGAGAGAGAGAGAGCTGAGGCTGGCCACGAACCCGGATCCTCCAGTCTCCGCCTCCCAAAGTACTGGGATTACAAGCGTGTGTGTATATATATATATATATATATATATAATATATATGTATATATGTATATGTATATATATATATATATATACACACACACTTTGTGTTTGTGTGTGTGTGCGCATGTGTGTGTGTGTGTGGTACTAGGTATTGAATACAGGGGCATTCTACAACTGAGCTATGCCCCCCAGCCCTATTTTATTTTTTCATTTTGAAACAGCGTCTTGCTTAGTTCCTGAGGCCCTTGTTAGGTTGCTGAGACTGGCTTTGAACCTGCAGTCCTCCTGTCTCACCCTCCCAAGTGCTGGGATTACAGGTGTGTGCCACCACCATGCCCAGCTTCCCTTCTCTCTTAAACACATCTAATCATGCTCTGTCTACTCCATTACCCCAATCTTCTCTGGTCCTCCTCTCCCATGCCATCTTCATCATGAAACCAGTGATCAATTTCCATTCCCCACTTAATTTCACCTATCACTTGTGTCCTCAGTGATTTTTGGTTTCTAGGATATGATTTTTCTCTTGACTCTACTCATACCCTCCCAGTGATTTCTCCTCATTTTCCTTTGCTAGTATTTCTCTTTCACATTGTCTTCTTAATACTTGAGTATTCCCGAATTCAGTCTTTATTGTTTACTCTTCTTACATAAGTTCACTATCTTTGCAATTACACACGTATATAGCTTTAAAGTGCTCTAACTGGTGACAAGTATCATATTTGTATCTCTAGCCCTGAAATCTCATCAGAAATGTAGATGCTTACATCTGCTGCCTCCACAAAATCCTCACTCAAACAACAGTAAGCGCAAGACTGAGATCTTTATTTCTACCACATTTGTTTAATTGCTGCTTTATCCTTCCAGGTGCAAAATTGAAAAACATCATTTTCTCTTTTTTTTCCTTTTATACTCCACATTATTTTATGAAACCCTATGTGGTCAGTGCTCAAAATGCATGAAATGTAACCAAATGTTTCTTTTTTTTTTTTTTTTTTGCGGTACCGGGGATTGAACGCAGGGGCATTCTACCTCCACGCTACACCCCCGGCCCTATTTTTTATACTTTATTTTGAAACCGGGTCTCACAAAGTTGCAGAGGGCCTCACTAAGGAGAGAGAGAGAGAGAGAGAGAGAGAGAGAGACAGGGAGAGAGAGAGCGAGAGAGCTGAGGCTGGCCGCGAACCCGGATCCTCTGGTCTCCGCCTCCCAAAGTACTGGGATTACAAGCGTGCGCCACCACGCCCGGCTACCAAATGTTTCTTAACACCTCCATTGCTTCTACACAGGTTTAAGCCACCATCATCTCTTGCATGGAAATAGACACATTGATGATTTCCTTCTTCCTTCTCAAGTCTCTTCTTGAGCCAGTAGTCAGAGTGATATTTTAAAATTAGAGGCATAATGTGTTACTTCTCTGCGTAAAATCTTTTAGTGGTTCCCACTAACATTAAGAGTAAATGTCAAGTTCTTACAATGGATCAAAATCTCTAGAAGACCTGGCTCTCTGGAACATTATTAAAATTCTCACAGGATACTCTCTCACTTGCTTAGTCCACAACATCTATGCGCCATCCTTGCATTCCTTGAACTCTGTAAACACACTCTTACCTTAAGGTATTCCCATCTACTCCTCCTCCTTCCTGGGATACTCTTTCCTGTATACTCACGTGCCTACCCTCCTTGCCTGTTTCAAATCTTTGCTCAACTGTCACCTTCTCAACAAGGTCCAACCTGATCTGAGTTTAGGATTTTATTTAGTCCCCAAAGGCTCACATTCCTCAGCCTCTTTACCATGTTTTTCTTTCTTCTTTTCACAGCACTTATATAACATACTATAAAATATAAATGTTTAGTATATACACCATGTTCAGTATGTTTATTGTCTATTTCCCCTTTTTGAAAGAAAGATCCATGAGAACAGAAATTGGTTTTCTTCTACTTACTGATATAATCCAAATAACTCAAGTTACAGGCATATAGCAGGAACTCCATTTTTTTGAATGGATATATAAACATGGTTAAGTAGATGACTATAAAAGAATCCTCTTTATAAGATTATAGAAAATCTCTCTTATTATTACTTTGTTAAGAGTTTTTCTTCCACTCATGGATATGTGTTAAATAATATGTAATATTTATATACATTTATTGAAATGATATGCTTTTTCTGCTTAGTTTTGTTAATGTAGTGAGTTAATTTTAGCATTTCTATTAATAAGCCAAACTAATTCTTAGAATAAGTAAACTTTCTATTATCTATATTTTATATTGCTAGATTTGACTTGGTATGGTATTGTTTAGAATTTTTGTACCTGTGTTTACAAGAAGAATTTTCCTACTATTTTACTTTGGTGTAAAGTCCTTGCCAAACTTTGATATCAATGTTATTCTGGACTAGCACAGATTAACAATATCTGAAATGAAGGGTCATAACCATGAGCAAACAAACATGAAAGACACGGAAAGGATATTTTGTACAACTTTACAGAAAAAAACTTATTTGCAAGACCTGAATACACTTAAAAAATGAAACAATGATATCAACATAAGAAGAATTTGAAAACCTAGTCATATATAGTCATATATATATATATTATTTATAAAGGTCAATACTATGTACTTGTATTTTATATAGCTAATATAAATCATATATATAAAACAAATTATATATACACATCTATGCATATATATATATAGATATAAATGACATTGACACTATATTTCAAAGCCTCCCCCGAGAAGAATAATTCAGGAGGGATAGACTGCATTAATGATTACTTCAAACATTTGGGAGATTAATTAATGCTAATAGTGCACAAAGTTTTTTGGAGAATAAAAAATTGAGTTTAAGTGTATTTTAAGGAGGTCGTGATATCCAAGATAACAGCAATATCAAAGCTGTCAGCTTGGAAGTGAATGGATGGGAAGAACAAACATTGCATTCAAATTTGAAGTTCATTATAACAGACATGTCAAGACAGAACAATGAAATCTTGAGAGTCAATAATTATATATGCAAATTGGGAGTAATGGCATTTCTGTTTTCTGTATTCTACCTCCAAGCTATACCCTTGGCCTATTTTATTTATATTTTGAAGCAGAGTCTCTCTAAATTGCTGAGGGTCTTGCTAAATTGATGAGGCCCCTTAGCCCAACCAGCAGGTCAAATTCTAAGACAATCTGTGGCAATTAAGAAATTGCCATTCAGCCATTCATAATTTAATGTGTTTTTCTAGATTAAAAATTTGGAAACTGAGCCAGGTATGGTGATGCATACCTGTAATCCCAGTACTTAGGAGACTGAGACAGGAGGATTGCCGTTTTGAGGCCAGCCTCAGCAATTTAGCGACAGTCTCAGTAACCTATTGAGACCCTGTTTCAGAACAAAAATAATTAGGGCTGGGAGTGTAGCTTGGAGGTGGGATGCCCCTGGGTTCAATCCCCAGTACCACACACACACAAAATATGTATATATATATATATATATATATATATATATATATATATATATATATCTGGAAACCTTAGTTTACTTTTCCATCTGGCTCTAAGGTAGACTCTGCTGATAGAACTACAGGAATCCTGCAAATCAGGAGGAGAAAGAAAGGATGTGCTTCTTACCAGGTTCTTCTACTTGTTTGCATCCTGTTTCTTTAAAATTCATGCTGTCAATCTTCTTAACCCTGACAGTGACAATTCTATCCTGCAGCAGAAAGATTCATTTTTCAGTTTTTCCAGTGTTTTCAGAAAAGACTTAACTTCCCCCAAAGATACTAATACTAATTTTCTCTTCTGAGAGACTGCAGTCCCAGCCCCACGGGGCACCATTTGGGAGCTCTGAGATGTCAGCATCAGCTTATCTATTCAGATGTCTGAATTTTACTTCCAGAGAGAGAGAGAGAGTTTTATATTTTGACTGAATATTACTAAAAACTCATTCATAGTAAGATTATCAAATACTTACAATTTAAAGAGCTATTGTGGTCAAAAGTAGTCAAATAATTCTAAAAAAAAGAAAAACATAACCTAGTTCATTTTTATTTAATCCTTTCTATCAATACAGAGATACATGGAAGTCATAATTCACAGCAGGACTATTTCTCTTAACCAGCACTCTTTTTAGGATGAAATATTATATGTTACCAAAATATTATTCTCAGTAAGTATATTGCTACTAAACATCAGTAAATAACTAGGGGAAAAAAGAGATGTATGAATTTATACTGGGGTGGGTGGGTGTGTGTGTGTGTGTGTAACCTGGGACTCTCTTGTCTCAGCCTCCCGAGTACTGGGATTGCAGGTGTATGGCACTACACCTTGGCTTTATACTGTTTTTTAAGTGGAACTGAGGCAATGATTATACTATGATGAAGTTTACCAACATGACTAACAAAACATTACTATTTTATTTTGCTTTTATTTTATGCTCCGTTTTCTATTGTGGTATTGGCTTCTCTGTAAATTTGAATGGTAAATCTACTTAACTAGGAAAGAACTAATCAATACGTTTTAATGGTCAAGATAAGATTTTCATTTTCTGCAGACAAAAAAAAACAACAAAGAAATAAAGGCCTAAAATTCCAACAAATCCTATTTAAAATAAGTTATTTTTTCAGGGTAATCACATTTGATTTTTGACAATTCTGCTTAACTAATGACAGATCAGTAGCACCTTCCTGCGGTTTTTTTTTTTTTTTTTTTTTTTTGCGGTACCGGGGATTGAACGCAGGGGCGTTCTACCTCCGCGCTACACCCCCGGCCCTATTTTTTATACTTTATTTTGAAACCGGGTCTCACGAAGTTGCGGAGGGCCTCGCTAAGTAGAGAGAGAGAGAGAGAGAGAGACAGGGAGAGAGAGAGAGAGAGAGAGAGAAAGAGAGAGCTGAGGCTGGCAGCGAACCCGGATCCTCCGGTCTCCGCCTCCCAAAGTACTGGGATTACAAGTGTGCGCCACCACACCCAGCTACTTTCCTGCATTTTGAATATGAATGCACTTGTTTCCACCCGGCCTTTCTTCACCTTTTACATTGTCCATCTAGGACACCGGTTGACAGTGGGAATTGTGCCAATGAGAAATGCATTCACAAAGGCACCCTTCATTGCTTCATCTGCAAAAAATGAGGGGCCCTTTAAATGTTTTCTGTTATGAAGCTAGCAGAATTAAACATGCACACCTTGCTCACTTAGCCCTCCCTCAACTCCCACTCTGTTCCCTCCCCCTTCCCTTCCTTTCCTGCTCTGCATAGTGATTGAGTCTTATAAGTTTGTATATATACATCATGTGCTTTTCCTGCAGATGTCAGTAGTGAGTGGTGGAGAGTATGGGTAACACTCACCCTCATTAAATACCAGTTACGCCCTGGTCCAGTGGACTGCTTCCCATTGACACTGAGTGGTGCTTTGCCAGTGAACTATCAGGGCATCTGGTGAGTGTGCCAGTTGTTGGTTTCTAGCCTCATTTTGCCATTAGTGCAAAGGAGTATTTCCTGGTCTTCCACCCTGGCTATAGAGTTGTTTCTCTTGCACTCCAAGGGGATTTTTCTTGCTTACCCAACTGTAGACAGTCTCACCTGGGCTACCAGTGCCACCTTCTCTCCTAAGTGGTATTCTGCCATCACCCTTCTCTGAGAAAGTCTGACTCCAAGTCCTGAGATTTATCTCTTCCCTACATACTTCCCCTTGGGCATTTTTTAGAGCACTCTTTATTTCTTTATAGATGATTCCCTTGTAGTTAATAAGTCTTTTTATTAAATGTTTCCTCATGTCACTATGTGATTTTTTTGTCTCCTAGTTGAATCTTAACTGAGAGAGGGGTAAAAAAAAAGACATATTTTCTAAGTCATCTGCATTACTAAGTGGAATTTTTGTAAATGCATCTTATCAGCGTGGGAAGTTTGTCTCTTAATACATTCTTCTTTTGAAATAACATGTCAAAAAGATTCATCGAGTAATGAAAGACAAAGGATGAACATATAATTATATACTTAATGGACAGAGCAATTACATTCATAATTGAACTAAAAGGGAATAAAAATAGAATTCTTTCTTTTTAGATTTACAATATGTACAGCTTTGGAATTTTAAACAGTTATCCTTGATGGGGTGACTTTCCAGCCTAGGAAAAGGGCAACCTTCCTAAGTATTGATCAGATAGCACATTGTAAAGCTGGTTAATGGGACATCATATTAATGTACTTTTCCTAATAGTACAATTTTGTCACGTGTTTGGCATTATCCTAATCACATTTTCTATCATACTTTTCATGAAAATGGTTCTCCTTTTGGAAATGAATCTTCAAAGAGATTTTATATATGTTATCTTGTTTTATTTCTAGATGAGAAGTATATATTCTCATCTAAATATTTAGAAAAAATTGGTGAGGGGGACCTGAGGATTGAATCCAGGAGAATTCTACCTCTGAGATACATCCCCAGCTCTTCCTATTTTTTGCTTTAAAACAGGATCTTGCTAGATTGCTGAGAGTATTGCTATATTGCTGATGCTGGCCTCAAACCTGTGATCCTCCAGGGATTATAGGTGTCTGCCACTACAGATATATTTCTTGAGTAGATATATTTCTGAATGATGTGTAAGAAAATATTGTTGTATACCTACTAAGAATAAAAATATACTGTGCATAATTTTTGAATACAAGATAAGAATAATACTGATGTTAATTAAATTGAAAAAGTAATTATTAAGCTAATTTTATCAGCTTATTTTGTGGATAAAGTTCTGTGCACTGAAAAGTCAGTTTAGGGGATTCTGAGAAAAATGTTTTTCTATAATGTAACCTCTGTTAGCACCCTGTTGATTTTTTTTCTTGTTTCCTGGGATAATAGCAGGGAAACTCAGTCCATTGTTGAGAAAGTTAAGAGATTCTATGGCATTGGTAAACATGTGCAATTGCTGATTCAGTCTTGGACTACTTACTTCTGAAGTTCTTATTTACTTAAAATATTTGTTTTATTTCTGTTACATGTAATCTGGAACAAATCTAAATAAATGCAGTTATCAAATATCATAACTCAAAGACACTGCAAACTCCAGTCCTATAGAAAATTACTAACACTATCCAGTGTTAGTGATAATTAATACTGTTAGGTAATAACTTAATACTCTTAATAATAACACTGTTAAGTGATAGTAATACATCAGTGTTTTTTTCATAGTTGCTTATATAGCTGCTTACCTGGAGAGTTTAAAAATAACATTAGAAACAAATAATGTGTACAACAAACTTTTTTATTAACTTGTGACAGAGTCCATTAAAAGGTATTTTTGAAAAGTTCATCAGAGAATCTAATATTGAATGAATTTTCTGTGTAAATCCTTGTAGACTGATGGATTAGAGCTACTTCCAAATATGAGGTTGAGTTTCAATGAGTCTGGGGTGCACCAATGCATTATTTTACAGAAGTTTCCTTGCAATACAACTTTAATACTTCATTATTATATATATGCATATATGAGTTTAAATGAATCAAACAAGCCAGGTATGCTGGTACATGCCTATAATCCCAATACTTGGGAGGCTGAAAGAGGAGAATCATAAGTTCCAGCATGCAGGAACTTAGTGAGATCTTATTTCAAAATAAAAAATAAAAAGGGCTGGGAGTTAGCTGAAAGGAAGAGTGCCTCCAATTCAATCCCCAGTGCCACAAAATTAAATAAATACATACACACATACATAAAATAAATCAAGAAACAAGTATACTGATTTGTTGGAGAACAAACAATCTCAGACTGGTTACTAATGTACTATATCAACTATATAATTTATTATACTGATTTTTTTCATTACGATGTATAGTCAAGCCTCTCATTGATTTAATTACAAGTCCTAGTAGGTAGTGGGATAAATGTATTGCATCATTGTTTCCCTGGGGCTTCTGGATTTGTAGTCACATCATGATGTAGAATGCATTGTTGGATAAATAATATTCGGTTTTTAACACACAATGGGTAGATGACTCCTTGCACATATCTGTGTGTATTTACTACAATGCCAAAGTGATGAAAAGATGATTTCTTTGAATATCCATGCAGACTCTACTCACATTATTTTTCCATGAGTCACAACTTCAGTTGAATTTTTGATCTATCTCAGTATTCACCTGACCAGCCATCTGGGTTTCAGCTGCTTTGAGAATCTTTTCTGTCATTAGAAATGCAAATGATTCCCACAAGTCCCAGGAGAGTTGGTTGTAGGCAATGACAACTAAAGGGCGAGGAGCCAGACAGATTGACAGTCAGATGGCCTTGACATAGTCTATTTCTCAGCCAGATGGAGATCAACAAGTCAAAGGCAATGTCTCCTGAGTGTTTAAGAATCCTATGAGTTTTACCGGGTAGACTATCTTCTCTACTGATGCTCAAAGATAATGCTATTTAAAAATAACTAAACATTTTTTGAAAGGTACATCTACCTTTGAATAATCAGAAGAACTTTATGCAAATTATTAGTAACATACAGCACTATCAAGAGTCAATTAAACTGTCAATACCTATGGAAAGAGTATCATGTGTCATAATACCAAATTACATTGACATTACATTGTCAAGTTAATTAAAAATTAATGAATCTCATATATTTGACAAACATTCAGTCTATGGGGATCTTGCTTTGATAACTAGAGGGGCAGACCTTCTACTTTCTATTTGGGCAGAGCTTTTAATGTATCAACTTATAATTGTACTATAGTTGGATTTTAAAGCCAGCATCTTTGGTAAGATCAACAGGATCATCAACTAATCTATTACAAAGCAATCACAATAGCCTCCTGAAACATGGACTATTTATCAGAACTGGTGTTTCAAACTAGTGTACACGTGGGTTGATTGAAAACCTAAGTGAAAACCCTGTACTGTAAGGATGGTAGTCATAAAAAATGGAGAAGGACACAGAAGGTAAAAGTCTTTAGGTTCAGGCAGAGGATGAGAGGCATTGGAGTCTTGGAAACAGTGGAGTGGCATAAGTATTCACCACTGGAGAGAGAGAAAGTAAAGAAGCAAATTTAGAGGATGAAGTTAAGAGGAGCGATGTTTTGAGAAAATAAATTAAGGCAGTGGACTGTGGATGATTTTGTGAAAGATGAAAGATGATGAATGGCAAGAGTTGGGCTCACAGATATGGGGTGAGGTTGAAGAGGAGGGAGAGAGTAAGGTTGAGGATACTTCTGTACATTGCAAGTGACATGAGGTTGCAGGAAATGATGATATTATCATATTATCATTCACCTACAGCCGAGCTGAGGTGAAGGAAGAGAGTGTTTAGTGGACATGATGTGAAGTAATGGGTACCAGGAAGAACATCGGGGGAAGGATGGCAGAGCTAAAGCACTTTTCCTCACAGTGAAATCTAGAGTGGAGATGTGGCAATTCTTCACATACTATTTTTTTGTTTTGTTTTTTGTTTTTTTCAGTACCGGGGATTGAATCCAGGGGCGTTCTACCTCCGCGCTACGCCCCCGGCCCTATTTTTTATACTTTATTTTGAAACCGGGTCTCACGAAGTTGCGGAGGGCCTCATTAAGGAGAGAGAGAGACGGAGAGAGAGAGAGAGAGAGCTGAGGCTGGCCGCGAAAACGGGTACTCCAGTCTCCGCCTCCCAAAGTACTGGGATTACAAGCGTGCGCCACCACACCCGGCTCTTCACATACTTTTAATAAGAGCTAGGCCTTCTTTTATTGAGATAGACCTTCTATTGGAGCAGATCATGCAAGATCAGAAGTCTGAGGAGAGAAAGGGCACCTAACTTATGGGCCAAAATAATTGAATCAATTCTAGTTATCCAAGAGGAAGGGAGGGCATCATAAATAATTAATAGAAGTCTTTTCTCAGTTAATGAGATTCACTGAGAGACTGGAACTAGCAGGGTGGCTTGTATTTTACATATGTCTCATCTCCTTGATCCCATAACTCAGTGGGGAAGGCATCGTTACATCCACTCCATCTATTAGGAAATTAAGGTTCTGCAGGTCACAGTAATTACCCAGTGATTTTACACTATCAAAATTCCAAATACGCTGGGCATGGTGGCACACGCTTGTAATCCCAGTACTTGGGAGGCTGAGACTGGAGGATCCGGGTTCACGGCCAGCCTCAGCTACTTAGTGAGGCCCTCCGCAACTTAGTAAGACCCTGTTTCAAAATAAAGAATAAAAAATAGGGCTGGGGGTGTAGCCGGGAGGTAGAATGCCCCTGGGTTCAATCCCCAGTACCTCAAAAAAAAAAATTCCAAATACCATGTCTAAACCAGATAAATCTGATTCTGGTAGCCACACTGACTTTCCCGTTAGCCCCTTCTATCCAAGCTGGTTTGCTTTACTAGTTGCACATTCTGTAAGAATTTTTGTTACCACACCCATATGTATGCAAACACAAGGAAACTAGAGCAGTAAGCAGCTGAAAGAACTCTTATCACAGAACTGAATCGTTTTCCTTTGCTGGCAGGAACTATGACAGTTTTCACAGCCTCAACAACTCAGTGCTTCATAGACATTGAAGTTGCCCTTTAAGTGTAAGCCAGAATGATCTAGAAATTACATTAGTAATACGCCATCACTTCTTCTGCGGGCCCAGGGCCATCAACTATGTCACCACCTATTGACCTATTGGTTGATTACAGGAAAAGCAAAGGAAGGGAGAGTTCTGTCAGCTTAAAAAATTATGAACTCAGTTCACTCTTTTAAATAATAAAAATACTACCCTATTGTTAAAGAGTTTAACAACAGTCCAATTAATATAGCAAAACATTACCCCTTAAAATATATTAAATGTCTACCAAAAGCAAAAACAATAGTAGTCTTTACATGAAACTATGAAACTTTCCAATTATATAAATTGTAACAATATGTCAGGTAAAAGGAACTAAAAGGTAGTAGGAAGTGGGATAAAAGCCTAAAATTCATGGTTTCACTGGAGGAATAATTGGTGCTATTTAAAAGCTGAGATGTTATAGCAAAGCACATATATTGAATGAAAATAGCAGAAAACCTGTGACATGTTCTATAAATGCTCTATCTTTCATCATCCTTACTCTAACCATGATAGAACTTGAAAAGGAATTCAAGAACAACAATATACCAACATCACAAGCTTTCATGCCCTTACTTAGAATTATTTCAAATGATTAAGTAATTTATAATCCACTTATGCATGTATTCAATTATTAAATAATCATTTATATATCCACAAATACTTATTTTAAGTCTTTTCAGATGATGTAAGTCTGCAGATAGATAACATAATGAAAGCCGTCTGAGATTCGAGGGAGTCATGCCCTTTTAGGCCACATATTAAATTGTTAGAGGGGAGAGCGAAAGCCAGGGGCCTCTTGTCAGAATGGTGGGGTTCTATTGTTCTCATTCACCGTCCAGTGAAACTATTGTGTTCATTTACACAGTAATTCAACTTAGTAATTTTATTTAGTGATCCATTCTATTCAATCCATTCTATTCTAAATTATTTCTGTGTGTATGTGTGTAGTACTGGGGATTGAACCCAGGGACATTCTAACTCCAGCCATTACCTCTGAGCCACACCCCCCAGCCCTTTTAAAAAAAACAAAAACAAGTTCCACATGCTGGCCTTAAACCTATGGTCCTCCTGTCTTAGCCTCCCAAGTACTGGGATTACAGGTGTATGGCATCACACCGGGCTTATTAAAAACTATATTAAGTAAAACATAGTTTTTAAATTTTTCTAAAGATCATATATTTTGTTAATATTTACTTTAAAGCTCTGTTAGAAAATTCTTTTTATTGCAATTTTTCTGATACTCAGGTACCTGATCTCAATATTTTCATAGTGTTTGACTTCCAGATTACATCTCATTTAACAGCTGATGTCATAAAGGAAGAATATGCAGAGACGTGTGGAGCTCATACATGTCCCCAGCCATGCCCAGCAGTTCTTCTTGTAAATAAAATAAAGTGACTAAAGAGGGAATGTTTCCAACATTAGCATGTATATTTCAAAGTTGTTTTATTATAACCTCCCATAATTTCTGTGGAATACATTTTATCTAATAAAAAATTTTTACTCTGATTTTATAGAAAAAACCTTACCTCTTATTAATTTCCTTCAATTAATGGTGGCAATAATCTAGAATATAACACAATATACGGAGTTATATCAGAAAAAATTATTGGATTTAGTTAA
The DNA here is from genome assembly GCA_004027185.1 of Glis glis. Lineage (NCBI taxonomy): Eukaryota > Metazoa > Chordata > Mammalia > Rodentia > Gliridae > Glis > Glis glis. The sequence goes on from PVJS01009418.1 coordinate 42,951, forward strand.
ATCACACAACTAGGGTTCAGTTTTAAATCCGGTAACCAAAAAAAGAAAGAAAGAAACACTGTGAAAATTCCATTGGGATAGTATAACAGTTTTATGAATGGATTACTGTCACCTCATAAAAAAAGAAGGAAACTAACAATAAGGAAAACATAAATGAAAAGATAAAAGTATATAAAAGCAAAGAATATAATTTCTCTAACAGTAAAGGTGTCACATTCCTATGCCACCACTAGAAAATTTCCTTTTTCCGAAAGAAAAATTAATTACCAGCTTATCGGATTCAAAAGTTGACATGGTCCATTTGTCTTTTGAGAAATCAAATACACACTTAAAATGCTAGAGAAACAAAATGCATAAGAACGGTCTGTCAGTATTGATTTAACGTACTATAACATTTAAAGAGTTTTCTTCATGACTGCAAATAAGTTATAGTTATATGAATTTTCAAAGGACATCTGAGTAAATCTGAAAAAATACCCCTTTTTTCACTGTCAGAGTTCAATAAGCAAAGAATAAATACAGGGGAAATATTAATTGGTGAGTGTGTTATTAGCCTATTCTTTTTTGGATGTTACAATGTTTTTTTGGTCATGACAGATTTGTCTAGAATAAAGTCATGCCAAAGACTACTTTGTAACTGAATCTATTGGTGTGAATAGTCTTATTTTTTGCACACACTTCCTGGTGTAGAAGGTAATTAAATTTGAGATAGACATAATAAAATATCATATGACATTTGGGTTCATCTACTGCCCTTGGAAATGAAATTGATCTGTACACTAAAATGATAAGCTGTATTGGCCAGCTTTTTCATTGCAGTGACCAAAAATACCTGTCAAGAACAACTTAGAGGAAAGGTGTATTTGACTCATGGTGTCAGAGGTTCAGTTCATGGTCAGCCGGCTCCAGGAAGACACATCACGACAGCAGGGTGTGGTGAAGGAAAGCTGCTCGGCTCATGGCAGCTGGGAAACAGAGAAACAGGAAGCATCCAGAGACAGATATAGACGGAAGCCCACACCCCAAGGGACCCAAGGCCTTCAGCATGCCCCACCTCTGCCTTCAGCATGCCTTCAGCATTGGAAACCAGGCTTTAACACATGTGCTTTCTGAGATACACTCCAAATCCAAACCATAGCACCAGGTAATCATGTGTCTCCCAGATGCTTATTTTTATTTCTTTTTTTATACTTTTATTGATTCAATGTAATCAGACATTATAATGAGATTCAGAGTGATGTAAACATAATGCACACATCACTTGGTATATTTCCCTCCCTATCCATGACCCTCCTTCCCCTTCTTCCCTTACATGTTAGTGAGATTGAAAGTGAAACTTTGTATGAGCATAACCTTATATGAACCATTCCTTTCCTTTATCTTTGTTGTTTTCCTCTCACTTCCCTCTCCAAATCCCCTTCCACTATTTTACTCTTTTCTCTCCCCATTTGGCTAAAGTCCCTTTTGCTTCCCATTTTTGTTCTAGCTTCCACCTGTGAGAGAAAACATATGACCCTTGACTTTTTGAGATGGACTGATCTCACTGAGCATAACATTCTCTTGTTCCACCCACTTTCCTGCAAATGACATAATTTTGTTCTCCTTTATGCCTGAGTAAAATTCCATTGTGTGTATATACCACAGTTTCCTTATCCAGTCATCTTGTTGATGGACACCTAGGTCGGTTCCATAATTTGGCTATTGTTAATTGTGCTGCTGTAAACTTGGGTATAAATGTATTACTATCATATTCTAACTTTGATTCCTTTGGAAAGATGCTGAACAGTAGTATAGTTGGACCATATAGTGATTCCATGCCTAGTCTTTGGCGAAGACTACATTCTGATCTCCAATGGGGTTGTACTGATTTACAATCCCATCAACAGTGTATAGAAGTTCCTATTTCCCCACATCCTTGCCAACATTTATTACTGCCATTCTAACTGGAGTTAGATGGAATCTTAGAGTAGTTTTGAGAATTTGCTCAGTTTTGCTCAGAGTAGCAATCTCCCTGATTGCTAATGATGTTGGACATTTGTTCATATACTTGTTGCCATTTGTAGTTCTTTTGAGAAGTGTCTATTCATTTCAGTGGCCCATTTTTAATTGGGTTATTTAGGGTTTCGTGGTGTTAAATGTTTTGAATTCTTTTTATATTCTAGATATTAGTCCTCTATCAGAGGAGTAACTGGCAAAGATTTTTTTCCCGTACTGTGGACTCTTCTTTAAGTTCTCAATAGTTTCCTTTGCTGTACAGAAGCTTTTTAATCTGATGCCATCCCATTTATTGATTTTTGTTTTTATTTCCTGAACTTTAGGGGTCTTAATGAGGAAGTCTCTACTAGTGCCTATATGTTAGAGAGTCGAATCTATGCCCTTTTCTAGTAATTGCAAAATTTCTGATTTAATTTCTAGGGTTTTGGTTCATCTTGAGTTAACATGTGTGCAGGGTGAGAGATGGAGATCTATTTTCCTTCTTTTACATATGGATGTCCAGTCTCCAAACATCATTTGCTGAAAAGGCTGCCTTTTCTCCAGCATATGTTTTTGGCACCTTTGTCAAAAATCAACTGGCTAAAAGTGCTTGAATTTGTCTCTGTACCTTCTATTCTATTCCATTGGTCTATGTATTTGTCTTTGTGCCAATACCATGCAGTTTTGTTTCAGTATCTCTGTAGTATAATTTGAAATCAAGTATTGTGATACCTTCTTCGTGGTTCTAATTGCTCATTAATCTTTGGCTCTTCTAGATATTTTGTTCTTTCATATGAATTTTAGGACTGTTTTTTCTATCTTTGTGAAGAATGACATTGTTATTTCAATAGGGGTTGCACTAAATCTGTAGATTGCTTTTGGTAGTATGGTCATTTTGACAATATTTATTCTGCCTATCCAAGAACATGGGAAGTCTTTCCATCTTCTAAGGTCTTCTTTGTTTCTTTCTTCAGTGTTCTATAATTCTTATTGTAGATGTCTTTTACCTCCTTGATTGGACTTATTCCTAAGGTTATTTATTTATTTATTTATTCATTTATTTATTTATTTTGTGTGAATAGAATTTTTTTCTGGATTCCTTTTTAGTAGGGCTGTGGTTGATGTCAAGAAAAGCTATTGATTTTTATAAGTTGATTTTCTCCCTGGCTACTTTGCTGAATTTGTGTATCACCTCTAGAAGTATTCTGGTTATGTTTTTTTGGATCTTCTAAGTATAGAATCATATCATCTGCAACTAGAGATAATTTTACTTCCTCTTTCAATATTTGTATTCTTTTTAATTTCCTTCTCTTGCTAAATTGCTCTGGCTAAGATTTCAAGAAGTATACTGAATAAGAGTAGTGATAATGTGCACCCTTGCCTTTTTTTTATTTTAAAGGAAGTGCTTTCAGTTTTTCCTCATTCCGAATAATGTTGGCATTGGCTTTATCATATATTGCCTTTAAAATGTTTAGGTAAGTTCCTTCTATCCCTAATTTCTTTGGTGTTTTCTAACATAAATGGGTTTTTGGGTTTTTTCAAATTTTTTTTAGCATCTATTGAGATGATCATGCGGTTTTTATCATTAGTTATGTTTATTTGATGAATTATACTTATTGACTTGTGTATGTTGAACCAACTTTTTCATCCCTGGAATGAAACCAATTTGGTTGTGGTACACAATCTTCTTGGTGTGAGTTTGAGTGCAAATTGCTAGTATTTCACTAAGAATTTTTTCATCTATGTTTGTTAAGGATATTAGTCTGTAATTTTCCTAACTTGAGGATTCCTTATTCAGTTTTGGTATGAAGGTGATACTGGTTTTGTAGAATGAGTTTGGAAGTATTCCATCTCTTTCTATTTCCTGAAATAATTTGAAGAACATGGGACTTATTTCCTCTTTAAAGGCCTTATAAAATTCAACTGGGAATCCATCTGGTCCTGGGCTTTTCTTTTTTGGAAGGCTTTTTATTGCTTCTTCAATTTCTTTTTCTGTTATTGTTCTGTCAAGACTTTCTATATCCTCTTGGTTTAACTTAGCTTGTATGCACCTAGAAATTTGTAAATTTCTTCTAGGTTTTCTGACTTATTGGAATATACATTTTCAAAGTAGTTCCTAATGATCCTCTGGATTTCCATGCTGTCTCTGGTCAATGCCTGTTAAACTAGTTTTATGGTTAAGAACAGGGATCTAGAGCAAGTAAACACACTATGAAACCATTTTTCACTGAACATATAACCAAGGGTGTGAAACACTGTTGATATAAGCAACCTCTTTATAGGAACTCCAAAATAATGCACACTTTTGGTACTATTCAACTTTTTAAAGCCCAAAGAAGTTCCGTCTAAATATTATCTAAGAGACAATTCTATAGAGAACAGTTGGTAAAACATTTTACATATTTTTAATATATATTTCTTGAGAAGGAAAGTTTGCAAGGTCAAATACACGAGAAAAACTGATTTAAAGAAAGGTAAATGTAGGATTGCTTTTTTCTCCCTATGGCTTATCAGAATCCTTAATTTGCTTATAGTTGTATTATCTTCTCATTGAGGAATACAGTCAATAATATCTCCCCAAAGTATTTGATAACTGAACCCTTTTTTCCCATAGAATAGTTGACATTTGTATTTGAGCAAGCATATTTCAAAAACCTTTGATCCAACTGAATAAAGAACAATTTTACCCTCTTTCTTCATTTTAACTGTTTCTAGATGTGAAACAAATCCTAAAACATGATTGATTCATTAGGATTTTGGCATTTTGAAGCATTCCACAAATCATTGTTTTTCATTTTCATTTAAGAAATAAAGATGAGTGACACAGTATTACCTAAGGCTATAAGAGTAAAAATTAGTATTTGCATATTCTTAAAGGAGTAAATACTGCCAAATTTTAATATTTCCTGTGGCAAAAAGCATGCTAAGAACATCTAGGAATATCTAGTAAATATTATATTGTTTAGTTAGTTAGTTTTTAGTTAATTTTAATATTTTTATGCAGTCTTCTGTGCTACACTGAATAGAGTATGTAATTAATGTTAAAGTCTTCTGATAAATACAAAAAGTATGTAAAATAATTTTCAAAAATTTGAGGGAATGAAAATATGTGATCCCAATTACAGACTGCTTTAATATTTAATCCATACAAACATAATAAATTATTTTCCACTAGAACTGGATTTTATAGTGTTTTCACTGCACTCTGGTTAAAAGCAACTTATCTGACAATTGATACATGGAGAAAATTGGTATGTGGAGAAGAGTAAAAAGATCAGCGATAAGATCCAATAAGTGCAGAAATTTTCTCATAACTCTGCACACATGCCACCTGGGCAGAGTAGCACCTAAATCTAATTTAATAAATGGAGCTACAGTACAAGAGGCAGCTTCTCTAGAAGGTTTATGTCTTTTCCAGTTGGGAAATTGTACATTTTCAGTCTAAAAGAAGTAACCATTCATTAGAGCAGAATGATTTTCAGCAGTACCTGCTGGTTAGGAATTATGCAAAAATCACATCTTGCTTGCTTGACTTTTTTTTTCTCTTCTTTGCCAAATCAGCATCTCTCGCAAAGATATTTCACAAGATTTGAAACAGTATGGAATGATAGATTAGCCACAGCCTGAGGATATTTTTTCTATTATTTACAGAAAACCTCTCAGAAAATATGGATGTCTGAAGTTTTAACTTTAAATATTAAGAAATTAAAATCAGAGAATCTAAAATGTTATGGGTATCCGATTTAGGTATAAAATTCAGGTTACCTGATTTCCAGCCTGTTCCATGTCCCCCTTTTTCTTTTGGAAATAAATGTGTAATTCTTTGTTGCATCTAATAATTATATATTTCAAGAATTTTGCAGCTGAAATCTTAGTGTATTCCTAATTCGGAATATTACTGGACCTGGGAAAAGAGCCACCACAGAATATGTCTGGAGACATTAAACATTTATATCCCAACCACTCTGATCTCATCAGCTTGTGAATGCATACCCTCAATACTAGATTAGTGGTAAAACCAGCCCTGCCCACGACTTCCCTTCCAAATACTTTCAAGAACTTAAAGGGGCCTAAAAGTACAACTAGAAGACCCAGTAGACCATACCATACCTTTATGGTCTTTAGACAAGAGAAATTTTCCTCTGGAGCTTTCAATTTGTGTTATACTTATAATCAGAGCAACCACATGCAGGTACACGTCCGTCTGTGCTACTGCTGTTTTGCCGTCTCAGGTCATTGATTGTACTACAGACAGTGTATATGGGTCCTACCGTGGTCTACTGATTTCCACACAACCAACAGGATCCTGTTAATTCTACTAACAAACTATTTCCACATCTTTAGAATCCTTCCCCCAAGCCAGTCAAGAATTGACTTTCATTTCTTATATCTAGCTCTTCCAGTGAGGTTTTCAGACAGAGCCCACTCACTTTTACCATGCTTATCTTCTTTCAGTTGTGCACAGGCAAAAGGAGCGTGAACAGTGGTCTCACCCAGGTCCTGTGGGTGTCTACTCATTCCAACCCCCAGACTCTGACGCAAAGCCTGCCCCCCAACCCTGCTAGAATCATTCTTCACTCATGCAGATTTTTCTTTTCATTGTACTCTGACTTCTTAAAAATAAGATATTAGCATTATTATTTAAATACTGCTTCTATGTTCAAATAGGAGAAAACCCAAATCAAATCACCTTAAATAAAAGGTGAAGTTGATGTCTAGTGTAAACAATATGTAGAGAAGTAGATTCAGCATCAGAAACAGCCTGATCCAGGGACTGAACTGGATTTGTTTCTGAGCTGCACTCCCCCTGGGTTAGCTGCACCCTCATTCGCCGGCTCCACATAGTAGTCTCCCAACTGCTCTATCTCACCTTCCTTGGCTATAGTAATTTTAAACCTTATATCTTTACACTAAGGGTTTGTTTCTACATTACAATGATTAGAAACTTTTTTTGATTGGAACAATAGCGTTTACAAATCCATTCTTGAGGCAATAATTGTGAACAGGACAGCATGAGTTTAAATGAACTACACTCCATGCCAAAGCTTGGTGAGAAGATCATTTCCACAGAAAGAGCAGAAAAGTTCCTTGACAAAGAAGATAACAGGCAATCCCTGGTCTGGACCACCCTCCAGTCTAAATTTTACTCCCCCTTTTGCTTTGTACAATACACAGCTCAGTGAAAAACTTTTCTTAAGTCAGTTTTCCAAGATCCCTCATGACAACTCAACTGATATCATTCACAGACACTCCTACTTAAGTAAAAGTTCTGACCCAATTGGTCATTGCTTTTTTGAAATGTTAATGAGCTGGGCATGGTGGGGCAAGCTTGTAATCCCAGTACTTGGAAGCTGAGATAGGAGGATCACAGGTTCCAGGACAGCCTTGGCAAGTAGTGATACTCTCACCATCCTAGTGAAACCCTGTTTAAAAAAAAATATATATATATATATAGGGCTGGGGGTGTAGCTCAGAGGTGGAATGTCCCTAGGTCCAATCCCCAGCACCTCAAAAAAAAGAAAGAAAAAAAATTTTTTTTTTTTTTGCGGTACCAGGGATTGAACCCAGGGGCGTTCTACCTCTGTGCTACACCCACGGCCCTATTTTTTTATACTTTATTTTGAAACTGGGTCTCACAAAGTTGTGGAGGGCCTCACTAGAGAGAGAGAGAG
>PVJS01009419.1:0-16871 GCA_004027185.1 Glis glis
TGGTACCGGGGATTGAACCCAGGGGCATTCTACCTCCGTGCTACACCCCTGGCCCTATTTTCTATACTTTTTTAAATTTTGAAACCGGGTCTCACGAAGTTGCGGAGGGCCTCACTAGGTAGAGAGAGAGAGAGAGAGAGAGAGAGATAAGGAGAGAGAGAGAGAGAAAGCGCACGTGCGCTGAGGCTGGCCGCGAGCCCGGATCCTCCAGTCTCCACCTCCCAAAGTACTGGGATTACAAGCGTGTGCCACCACGCCCAGCTTATTTTTTATTCTTGATTTTGAAACAGGGTCTCATACGGAAGGCCTCACTAAGTAGTTAAGGCTGGTCACAAACCTGTGATCCTCCTGTCTCAGCCTCCAAAGTACTGGGATTATAAGCGTGCCACCAGGCCCAGCTGAACTTTTGTCTTTGAAAGAAAAATTCTCTCATGTTTATTTCTTAAAGTCTCCTTAACACCATAACACCATGATGATGACCATGTTCTCCTCTCATCTATCTATCATACTATCCTTTAGGAAACCTGAGCTGTTCACGGCTTTTGTATCTCCATAAGATAACCCATATAATCTTTCTTTTGGGAATCTCTAGCCTTGGGATCATATCTATAGATGCTATAAACTTTTTATACTCTTTCCCTCAAAGGCAAAGAATGGGAATAATCATGTCCCAGTTCTCTTTCCTACTGTGAGATGTCCAAAAGACAAAGTGGTGACCCCTCCCTTCACAATAAGTAGTTGTACTCGATATAACTAATGCTACTAACTAGTCATTTCCCACTAGTCCAGGGCTCACCTGTCTTACTGGCTCTGCCTCTGAGCTCTCCAGCAGGAAAGGGAGGCTCATAAAAGTGGCAACAAAGACACACCTAAGCTTAACACCAGCTGGCTCCTCGGCTGGAGGCACTAGGCAAGGGTTCCCTAAAACAAATAAACCAAAGTTTAGTTCACTTGGTTGTGAAAGTATGAATGGTACTACAGGGCTTTCCAGATAAGCAGTATCTAGACATCTCACAGTGAAATGTCTGAAATGGCACGAAAGCTACAAAAAATACCTCAGATATTATTAAACATAAATGTTGGCTACTGAGGGCTCAGGCCTAGCATGTTTTTATAGATTTAGTCCTAGTATCTAGCACACAGAATGAGTGAATCAGTTTAATTTTGTATTTTTAATTGTTCATTTGGCTCTCTCCATCCTTAAATACATAAAAATTTAGAAGACAGTAAGTACTGATATGGCTTTAATGGGCTATATACAACTATATTTTAAACTGTTTATTTAAGCAATGAAATTGATTTTATTTTTACTCTGTCAAAATACTACAATAAATTCTTCATTAAAGCAGCAAGCATAGACAGGTAGGTAGGTAGATAGATAGATGATAGATATTTTGGGGAGAAGGTATAGGAATGAATGAAGAGAATGGTGAAATAGAAAAAGAACACTGAGCTGGGCATGGTGGCACACACCTGTAATCCCAGTGCTTGGGGAGGCTGAGACAGGAGGCTCACAGGTTCGAGGACAGCCTCAGCAGCACAGTGAGCATCTCAGCAACCTAGCAAGACCCTATTTCAAAACAAAACAAAACTAAACAAAAAAAGGGCTGGGGGTTTAGCTTGGAGGTAAAATACCCCTGGATTTAATCCCCAGTACCCCCCAACACACAAGAATATCAACAAACTCAGGTCTGACACCAAAGCCCCTTCATAATTACTAAAAGATTAACAACTGTGGACATATTCTTTCTAGCCACCTCTATATTCCATATTTTTACTCAAATGCCATCTCATTATTTCTGTTCTTCTATCTAAAAGAGTATACCTAAGGTGCCAGGCATGGTGGCACACACCTGTAATCCCAGTGAATCGGGAGGCTACCCTGGCAACTAGTGAGACCCTGTCTAAAATAAAATAAAAAGGGCTGGGGAATTAATCTAAGGTGATAAATTTAGAAGGCCCATAATTCTCTTAAGTATGCCACTCTCATTACAAGCAAGCAGGAACTTAATGAATTTTCAAAATAATTTATATAATTAAATTCCTGTGCAGTCCCAAGTGCGAAAAGCATTAAATACCCTGGAATCTCTTGAGCCATTTCAGTTTTTAAAACTAGTCAATTTTCAGTACTCCTCTAACTTAAATTTGAAACCTCTCTCTCTCCCTCCCTCTCTCTCTCTCTCTCTCTCTCTCTCTCTCTCTCTCAAGCAATGATGCAATGTTGCTATCTTCTGCATAATACTGCAGCCACCTCACCAGCCAGGAGAGTTTCCTGCTAACAGGGTTCACAAGTTTTTTAATCTGTTACAAATTATGACAACAGTACATGTTCAAATGGGAGTGTCCACTCTCCACAGGCTCCTGGAAGCAACAACAGAAATACAAAGTGTTTTATTTCATCTGTTGCCCTGGCTGCTTGCTGAATCTGGCTCCGACATCACTGAATTTTAAGGTCAAACCTGCTGCTACATATCTTGCATATCCTTAGAAATATTTTCATTTCTTTCTCCCTTCTTTCTTTCCTTCCTCCCCTCCCTGCTCTTTCCCTTCCTTGCTAATTATTCTTTTTTTTTTTTTTTGCGGTACCGGGGATTGAATGCAGGGGAGTTCTACCTCCACGCCATGCCCCCGGCCCTATTTTTTATACTTTATTTTGAAACCGGGTCTCACGAAGTTGCAGAGGGTCTCACTAAGTAGCTGAGGCTGCCTGCAAACCTGCGATCCTTTTCCTGTCTCAGCCTCCCAAGTACTGGGATTACAAGCATGCGCCACCATGCCCAGCTGAGTTGATTTTTTAAAAAATCACTTTAGAAGAGAATAGAATGATCACCATGAGTCAGTGTGAATATATAAGAACAAGACCTGCCAAACTGACCTCATCTCCACCTTTTTTTTCAGTATTATAATTACTACTGTATTAAAGAATAGTAAAAACATGTTGTATCTTGACTTTAGCAAGTAGCTGACAAAGTCCCCTTGACTATCCTTGTAAAAAGAATGATGAGATGTGAGCAGTTGGATTGATTTACAGGTGTTTGCATGGCCACACCTATGCCAGCACACCACAGGTTTTATCCAAATAATAGCCAGTTACTCTATACACTGAGGAATATTAGCATGAATATTGATTTGCATATATTCAGAAAGTACAGATTGATAGATATGAAGTCTTTTGGCTAAGGATTTGTACATTGAAACTCGAGTACTTGGATTTGTTCATATGATTGAGATTTCAATTATAGACTTTTTCCCAGACAAGCTGTATTTAGAAAATATATAAATGTATTTTTCAGTTTTATAAATCACCTTGATTTACAAATCACTTTGAAGCCAAAGAATAGCCTTAACATTTAAAGCAAAGGCTAGCTAGGTAAGGATGCTAACATTATGATTACTTTTTTTCTTCCTTGTTTTTTTTTTTTTTTGCGGTACCGGGGATTGAACCCAGGGGCGTTCCACCTCCTTGCTACACCCCCGGCCCTATTTTTTTATACTTTATTTTGAAACCGGGTCTCACGAAGTTGCGGAGGGCCTCATTAAGTAGAGAAAGAGAGAGAGAGAGAGAGACAGGGAGAGAGAGAGCTGAGGCTTGCCGTGAACCCGGATCCTCCGGTCTCCGCCTCCCAAGTACTGGAATTACAAGCGTGCGCCACCACGCCCGGCAGCTGTTATTCTTATAGATTAAAATCCAGTCTGGGTTTTTAGCATTTTATAGTTTTCTCCATAAGTAACCATGAGTTAGGGAAAAGTGCTGATTCAGTTTGGCTTTTTTTTTTTAGTACCAAGGATTGAGCCCAGGGGCCCTGTCCCTGGTAGTCAGGTGCTCTACCACTGAGCTATAGCCCCAGCCCTAGTTTGTCTTCTTTAATTGTACTTTATCCAAATTAAATTTTTTTGTGGAAATATGATGGATAACAGATTTTTTGATATTGGAAACTGTTATTATTTTAAGTGGTAAAGAAAAGGGTTGCATTCTTAGTTCATTCAAAAATCTTAACCAAACTTCCCCAAGTATTACACTTTCAAGCACCAAATAGCAATCCACCAACCCCTTCCCTCAGCATCTCTTTGGCAAGACAGAAGATGGTGTTGTTTTGGTTTGTGTTTATTAGTCTAAGATCTGGATGTTTGTCCTCTGAACTTTAGAAGCACTGATTTCCTGCTTACATTAACACCCTCCTACGTAGGTTATGTTTATTATACATGTGAGAAGAGCAAAAGAGAGGATTAGAAATGCAGTATCATGGAATAATATTTAAAAGAATGAACTGATCTTGAACTTTTTGGCTTATCTAACCTTGTTACAAGTATGTTATTCCAAATAAAGAGTATACAGTTAATTTTTTACTCAGTGAGTTATCTATTTTGTCTTAGTGTTGAACTTTTCTAATTATCTGATGTCTAATGAACAGTGTTTGGACTGCTTGAATTTTCATTTGAAGTTAAACCCTTACTATGTATTCACTGCTACAAGATTTCTGCAATTCTCCATTTGCTATTTCTGTGAGATCCCTAATATTCCTCTATCTCCCATGTTCCTTACAAATAATAGAAAGTCTTTCACCTTTTTTTTTCAATACTGGGGATCAAACCCAGGGCCTCAGGCACAGTAGGCAAGTGCCCCTACTACATCCCCAGCCCTGACTCTCTTTTTTTATTCATGAAGTATTTAGGAGTCAAGCAAGTAGTTCAATCTGGTGAAAGGCAGAAGGCCTGAGCTAGGGCCCAGTTTGGGCCTTTTCAAAGAGCAGAAAGATGTCACGGAGTGGAGCAGATTGCTAGAGCCAGAACATGTGGGGCCTTCTGTGCCCTGAGCAGGCGTTTACATTTTATTCTAAGAGCACAAAAAAGTCATGGGGGGGGGAGGGGGAGTAACCATATAGTGCTGATCTGATTTACATTTTTTTAATTTTAATTTTAATTTTAATTTTTTGGTGCTGGGGATTGACCCCCGGGCCTTCTACCTCCTAGCTACACTCCCAGCCCTATTTTATTTTTTATTTGGAAACAGGGTCTCTCTAAATTGACGAGAGCCTCACTAAGTTGCTGAGGCTGACTTTGAACCTGTGGTCCTGTCTCAGCCTCCCAAGTACTGGGATTATAGGTGTGCAAAACCAGACCCTGCTTGATTTACTTTTTATATCTCACTGGCTACAGTGTGTGGGTGGGGCAGGAAGGAGTCAAAACTGGATTCAGGAGGCTGACTAGAAGGCTGTTGCAGAATTCCAGATGGGTGGCATCAGTGGAGATGGAGAGCAGTGGAATGTGTTTTGGAGGTACAGTGACAAAAATTGCTAATGGATTGGATCTAGGGGATAGAAGTGAAAAGGAGAAGTCGAGGATGACTTGTAGATTTGGGGATTGTTCTACCAGTTCATGGTGCTGTTATTTTCTAAGGTAAAAAGAGAGGAAAACATTGGGTAGGGTGGAAGTTAAGAGTTCTGTTTTGGCTATCAAAATTGGAGGTTCTTATTTGAAACTTCCAGTTATATCTGCAATATGTATAAATAAGTTTGATGTGTTTGGAGCTTGGTGAAGATGTAGTTAGAGATGAGTCATGATACAAATTTGGAAGCTTGCAGTATGTAGACAGTATTTAAAATCAGGGAACTAAATGAAATTACCTTGGATATTTGTAATATTCTCTGACCTATTAAAGTAACTATAATAATTTGGTTACTTTTTAGTAAAATATTCTGATTTACTTTTCCTATTTATAATTAAATAGTTTAAAGGTTTTAGTCATTAGTTCTATATATAAATGAGCATCTAACAGTTACATTTTACTTTTTTTTGTAGGCAAAGTCATTAATAAAGATTTGCGACATTACCTGAGTCTTCAGTTTCAGAAAGGATCAATTGACCACAAACTGCAGCAAGTGATCAGAGATAATCTCTACTTAAGAACCATTCCATGTAAGTATGTGATGAAATAAAAGAAATGAGGCAGAAATATTCTTGCTAAACTAATTAAACATCTAGAGATAATTCAGTAGAGTATCTCATATGAAATTGTGAGGGATTTCTCATATGAAACTGAGCTGGGGACAAGAATGAAACAAAAATTGGATAAGGAAAAACTTTTTCAGAGAACTTCAGGGTTTGGTTTTTAAAATTAGAAGGTTCTATATTGTGACTTCAAATAAGTGACTAGAATTTAAAATAGGTATTTACATGTTAACGAGGTTTTATTCCTATAAATTGGTTTCTAAAGCCTATTGCAGCAAGACTTCTTAGCTCTCAATTTTTCATACACCAAGAATATTTTTATAGAACTAAATATTTTAGTAGTACATAACTAGCTTTAGTATCTGCCCCTTCCCCAATGAGGAAAAAAGGCAGAAGAGGAAGATGCATACATTGCCTTCTTTGTGGTGATCCGTTCTGAATTCGTATCTAGCTGTGGGTCTTAATGGTTTTCAGAGGATCTAATTATTGTTGTACTGGTGTTTTGGTTTTTTTGTTTGTGTTTTGTAAACACATATCAAGAACGCACATATGCTAAAGTTTTGGCTTTAGTGCAGCTCTGGGAAGAATAAAAAGTAAAAGCAGTAAACAATCAAGGGTACTTAAGATCATTCTTCTTTGCTTTCCTTTGCAATATATTTATAACTCCTGTGGACACTAGCTTTCATAATGGTTCTGGAACTCTTGATTTCTTTTTCTTCTTGTTTAATACAATGTCCAGTCTATCACCAGGGATTCCTGATTATGCTTTTAAAATATCTATTCCTCTATACTTCCTTACACCCTTACCTTTTTTGGGAGGGGGTACTGGGGATTGAACCCAGGGGCATTCTACCTCTGAGCTACACCCTCAGCCATTTTTATTTTTAATTTTGAATCAGGGTCTTCCTATGTTGCTGAGGGTCTCACTATGTTGCTGAGGCTGGTTTTGAATCTGAAATCTTCCTGTCTCAGCTCCCAAGTACTGGGATTACAGGTAGTTGCCACCACGCTCAGCTTTTTCTTGCTTGGACAATTTTTCTTTTCTCTTTTTTGCCTTCTTCATTTTTTAAAATAACATGTAACATCATGTGGTGACAAAAAGCTAGCTGGAATTTTGACTCTGGCATCTTATACTCTGCTTCACGTGGGCAAGTTATTTCATCTTCCCAATTCTCAGAATCACCCTATATAAAATGAAAATAACAGGATTTGCCTCGTATAGTTGTTACTAGAATAAACGCAAATGTGTGTAAACCACTTGACCTAGAGCAGGGACTCATGCAGTTTTGTCCCCTCCCCCATGTAACTGGAGCCCCTGCCTCTCAGTCACCTCAGTTGAGTCCAACTTGAAAGTGCCTATTCTGATTCTTGTCTATCATTTGTCCTTTAGAGACTCCCATTGACTGCAAGGTAAAGTTATGACTCCTTAGCATGGTATAAAATATTTTTTGTTCCAAATAACTTATCTATGATTTCCTACCATATATCTACTCTGCGAGATTACAGAATTACAACTCCTGCCTTCTTTTTAATTTGTGTTTACTTCATGTATCGTTGTTTACCTTTTTATTCTTGAAGTTTCTGGATCTCATTTTTTACAAATGATTCTGGGCTTTACTCAAGAGTCAATGGGAAACTTTCTTTATATTTATTGCTGTGATCATTATCTTTAGCCTCAGTTCTATTATGTTCTTCTCTTATACCATGGGTAAGTCTTTTACATAACAAGCCTTTCGCTATATAGTCTATTTTATTTTATCTCTCTCTTTTTAGGAAGGTTTGTATTTTATCCTAATAATTAGCTTTATGCCTTTATATTATAATCTTTGTACCCCCTTCCTTCTTTATTTTTTTGTACCCCCTCCCTCCTTTTTTTGTCCCTACCATGAATAAACCTTGTCTAGTTATCTTTTCTTCCTTCTGTCTGTCTCTATCATCTGTCTGAAGCAATATCTTTTACTCCCCAATAATCAGTAGGCTTATTCTTCTTTGCACATGCTTTCCTCGTTCTTACTTCGATTTTCAATAGCTGGGCTGTATCTACATTTGCAAAGCAAACAACCATTACGTTATTCTGCTCTCCCCTTTATAATCATCATCTATTCATCATTGTGTGAGTAAATACATACTTACTCTCACCACCAATCCATGTGTTGTTTCTTCAGCAATTGTGGTTATCTAAAGATTTCTTAGGAACAGTTCCCAGGGTCGTCTTAGCAGTTTTTCACCCTTATACTTTGCTGTTTGTTTGGATAGATATTAAATTTTTGACCTTTCTTTCCTTGACTATCTTAAGCATATTAGTCAGTTATCTAATTGTTTTCTGGTAAAAAGCATTGCTCTTTAAAAAAAAAGTCTGATAGCAGTCTGATTTTCATTCCCTTCTAAGTACCTTGGTATTTTTGCCTGCATGGACTGTCTTAAGATAACATCAGTTTCATAGCTCTGGAGTTTATTCTTCCATTATTAAAACAAGTTAATAAAAAGATGTACTTTCTAAGGCCTGTCTCCTTTACTGACCCCTGCCACTTTTACTTAGATCTTTTTTGCAGTTTCTCCCCAGTATGAGGTTTTGTCCTTTCTAGAAAAGAGCTATAATTTATTTAGTTTTAATTCATAGGGTCCAAGCAGCTGCTACCCTTTCAGATCTTAGCAGGACCTCTTGACTTACAAATTGAAATGTCTGAAAACACCTCTCTGAACTAGAAGCAATGATATATCAGTAGCAGTTAGCTCACTGAATGGTCATGTCTGGTCTCTAAATAGCCTTCTTCACTAAAAGATTCCAGTTCTCCTTGGAGAAAAATTCTGTTTCCAGGTCTGAGACAAGGAAAGTATAAATGAATATCTAATTATGCCAGAAAGTGCATAAATGCTTAAAAAATTATAGGAACATATTAGAATGACCTGAAGCCACCTAAAAGGGTAGCTTACAGACTAAAATCTGAAATCATTTGAGCAACAAAATACAAAGCTAGAGAGAGCTAGATGCTGTTGCTGTTTCAGATACTAAACTGTAGGTAGGAGTCCAAACCCTGGGGGAAGAAGAAAGGAGACTGCACACAAAGGAGTCCAGTGTCTCCTCAACTTTCTGCCTAGGGGCACTTTCTGGACCACACAGCAAGGAGGGAGAACCCAGGCAGAGCACAGGTGTCCCTGAGTTGGGAGGACAGAGATCTGAGTTCAAGAAGCCTGAAGTATCTGGAATTTGCAGGACAGGGTTGGTGAGAAGAGAGCTCTGAAGACAAAATGTTTAAGCAACCCGCAAGGGTGCCCCCAGAGTCTCTTGTGAATAACTAAGCTGAAAACGTGTAGGACCAGACTCCATAAGACCAAAGAACTCTCTGGGAGCTATAATGTTAATAATTCCCAGAGCTTAAACAGGGCCAGAAGACTGTTGAGTTCTAAGTAGCCTGAGTGGGGAGACTCCTTACTAATAGGACTAAAGTAGACATAGATTAAACTCTTCTAGGCCCACTTCAACAAAGCAATTAGGAAAGTCCCCAAAGGATCAGATGGATATACATGTCACTTAACTGCACGCATGTGTGCACGCTTGAGAGCGAGAAATATGGAAGGGCAAAGGAGGGAAGGGGAAAAGAAATTGCTCTGTAAGACAACAAAATGGAGACAGCAAATAACATAATATTTACAAGGTCTGGAATTTACTAAAAAAAATTAGACATGCAGAAGTGTAGGAAAATGTGATCCATATGACTTTTCAAAAGAAAAATCAGCTGATAGAAAAAATAAACAGAAACAACATATGATATGGCATTACCATATCAGGAATTTTGAGTTATAAATATGTTGAAGGATTTAAAGCACAGTATGGACACAATGAAGAGAAAATGGAATATCCAAAAATAAAGAAATAAGTGTACTTAAAAATTCACTGTGTAAACTTAATAGCAGATTAGAAACTGCAGAAGAGAAGATCAGTGAACACAGAGCAACTTAAGCTCATCAAACTGAAGCACAGAGAGGAACGAGACTGACAGAGGCAACTTTTCGAAGCAACCAAATAAAAGAGAGAGTACGAGAGATTTCTGTTTCTGCCATGAAGGACTGCCAGGGGACTTAACCTCATCATAAACAACTAGAACTGGACAAGATATCAGTAGTGTCTGTTTTCGGGTATTGAAATGCAGGCACAACGGGACTGTGCTCTGTTCACATTGCCCAATGGCACAATATCAAGCCACAGTGGGGACGCAGAGAAAATACTTGAAGAAATAGTGGATGAAATTTTCAAAGATAGCAAAGGATTACTGAAGGCCTACCACCCCAGACAGTACAGACTGGAGTTCATCAAGCGACATCTTTGACGTGCTGAAAGGAAAAATAAATGCCAATGCACAACAAAAATGTCTTTCAAAAATGAAAGAGAAAGAATTTTTCAGACAAAGGTGAGGGAGGGCTGGTGATGGAGCTCAGTGTAAAGTCCTTTCCTAGCTTGAGTGAGGCCCTGAGTTTGATCCCCAGCAGTCCAAAAAAAAAAAAAAAAGTGGGGGAGAATTTTCAGCAGCAAAAATATTACTATGTGAAATACTAAAGGAAATTCTTTAAGTAGCAGAGAAATAATACCAGAATGATAGAACTAAAAGGAAAATAGGCAACCTTATAATCATAGTTCAGTATTTTAATAGCCCATTAACAGTTAATTTAAAAATTAAAAAATCAGTAAGATACATAGAAAACATGAATAGTACTTTCAACTAACATGACCACCCAACAAGAGAATACACATTCTTTTCTGGTACACATGAAACATTTTCAAATATAGTATTCCTGACCATAAAACAAGACTCAGTAAATGTAAGATGATTTAAATCATACAAAATATGTTATCTGACTAGAATAGAATGGAATTAAATTAGAAATCATTAACAGAATGGTATCAGGAAAATTTGCAAATGTTTTGAAATTAAATAGCACACTTCTATAACCTGTGCATCAAAAAAATAAACCACCAGCCAGGTGTGGTGGTACATACCTGTAATCCCAGTACTTGGGAGGCTGAGACAGGAGGATCACAGGTTCCAGGCTAGCCTTAGCGACTTAGAGAGACCCTCATCAACTTAGCAAGACCCTGCTTCAAAAAATTAAAAGAGCTGGGGGTGTAGTTTGGAGGTAAAATGTCCCCAGGTTCAATCCCCAGTTCCAAAAATTGATTGAATGAATGAATGAGTGAATGAATGAGTGAAACCACCTGGGAAATTATAAAATATCACACATATCAACATGTGGAAATATATTAAACACACCTGTCAAATTTTTAGAATGCAACTAGAGCAGTGTTTAGATGGAAACTTATAGTATTAAATACTTACATTAGAAAATAAAGTGCTCAAGTCAATGATACAAACTTCTTCCTTAAGAATCTAAAAGAACAAGAGCCAAGTAAAGTCAATTGAGCAGGAAAGATATTTATAATAAAGATTAGAGCAGAAATCTATGAAATAGAAAAATAGAAGAAACCAATGAAACCTAAAAAGCTGATTCCTTGAGATCAATAAATTGATGAACTTTTAACTAGACTGCTCAAGAAAAAAAGAAAGAAAACAGAAATTAACAATACAGGAATGAGAGAGATGGTGTCGCTGAAAATCCTACAGTATTAAGTGGATAATAAGCAATATTATGAATAAGTTTATACTAGTAAACTTAACAACTTAGATTAAAATGAACAAATTCCTTGGAAGACAAAAACTACCAGTGCTGTCTCAAGAAGAAATAGAGGACTTGAACAATTCTGTATCTATTAAAGAAATTGAATTTGCAGTTTGCATCTTGCCCATAAAAAAAAAACTGTCAGGCCCAGATGGTACTGGCAAAGTGTTCCAAACATTTAGGAAAGAAATATACCAATTCTATACAAATTCTTCTAGAAAAGAAAGGAGGGAACACTTCCCAACATATTTTATGATCTAAGCATTATTCTAATTAAAAATCCAGATAAAAACATTAACATCAAATGATATTAGACCAAAAATTTTACGAACATAGACTCGAAAATGCTTAACAAATATTTCAGCAAATAAATAAATATATATATTTATAAATATATTTATATATTTAGTTATAATATTTAGCAGCATATAAAAGGATAATATGTTATGACCAGGAATGCAAGGTTGTTAAATCATTTGAAAATTACTGTGGCAAACTAGAGAAGAAAAACCATATGATCTTCTCAATAGATGCAGAAAATCATATGAAAAAATTTGACTCCCATTCATGACAGAATTTTTCAGTAAACTAGTCTACCGTTTATTATTCATTGCTTCTTGACTTGTGATACTGGAACATTTCTCTCCTGCCCTCTGGCACAATGTTAAGCCTTGTCAGTAGAGGGCGCAGGAAGGGTAGTGAAGGACAGGGTGTTTTGTTTTGTTTCCTGATTCCAGCCTTTTTGTTTTTGCTCCTGCCCTGCAAAAAGACACCCAGCAAGTTGCAGCAGTACCCTAGCAGTCAGTGTCCCAGTCTTAAGCTCAGTGGCACGCATGTGGAAGGCAGGTCGCCTCTCAGCACTGAGTTCTGCAACACCCTTGTAGGATGGCTTCATGAATTCCACAGTGTACCTGCTAACTTCTCAGCAGTTGCCTGTTGAGTTCTGTGGACCCCAGCTGCCTCCCTAGATTTCAGGAACAGCTCCTACAAGGAGCTTTACAGTAGGTTTCTGGCAAGTCTAGCCAGTGTTCCAGCTGGTTTTCTATTAAGTTCAAAACATTCCTTTAGGGCTGGGAATGTGGCTCAGTGGTAGAGCACTTGCTTGGCATGCAGGAGGCTTAGGATTCCATCTCCAGCACACAAACAAACAAACAAAACCCCACTCCTTTGCCCACCACCACAGGCAGCTTGCTGGTGAGTTGCTTTGGTGCCCCAGGCAGTTAGCTCCCTACCTACCAACTGTGAACCAACTCAGTTCCAGGGCAGCCTAACAAGTTTCTTTTCCCATTGGGCTGTTACCACCCCCTCCTCAATGAACACTGAATCCCAGACTTTGGGAGGGTTCTTCCCTTCCAAGTTTGTTTTCCTTACTTGGGTATCCTCCCTCATCTCTAGGGTGGTGTTCTGTAGAGTTCTCTTTTATTCATAGTTAATTCCCTGTAAATAGTTAATAATTCTTGAAATTAAACATTCTCTGTTTGAATTACCATGTGATTTCTCTCTCCTGTCTGGATCCTGGCTGACACAGAGTTGGTATTGACAGTGATCACAGGAGACAGCCCCTCCAAGAGGGACTGATATTGGTTTTCATTGTGTTCCTGAGTGTGAGCCCAGTGCCCAGTTCCTTCCAAGGAGAAGTAGGATGCTCGTACTTTACAGCAGGCTGCGGCATCATGATTTAATCACAGTGTCACCTGTGGCTGATTGTGAAGAGATGCCAGTGAACCCAGTACCTTGAGAACCTAAAGGATTGCTGTACTTGTCTGTTACGGTGATAATGGTGGCTGCAAACACTGGCATGGAATAAATTCTCTTTGAGTGTACCAAGTGCTTACAGAGATAAGATTTTAAAAAAGCAAAATAAATAAATAAATAAAACACACAAAGCATCAATTACATTATCTGATGGTCTTGATCTTTGGTGACATATTTCAGACATAGAAAAATTTCTTTGATTTGGCACTGGTAGTCATCAAACATCAAATAGTTACAAGGGTGTCAGAAAGCATCTTCACATTCGACGTTAGAATGTATGTTATATCATATAATCTTTTGTGTGTGTGTGGTACTGGGGATTGAACCCAGGGGCATTCTACCTGTGAGCTCCAGCCTCAGTCCCATTTTTTATTCTCTTTATTTTGAAACAGGATCTCACTAATTTGCAGAGGGCCTCACTAAGTAGCTGAGGCTGGCCGCAAACCTACGATCCTCCTGTCTCAGCCTCCCAAGTACTGGGATTAACAAGTGTACGCCACCATGCCCAGCTCATAATCTTGTTTTTTCATGATGAGAATATTTTGTCCTTCTGGTTTTGGTTTTGCCTTGAAATCTATATTGCTTTCACTTCAAATTTTAGATTACTTTCTGATTTCATGTTGGAGTGGTCTATAGTTACTTCTTCTCTTTGCATTTTTTCTGTTAAAGTATTTACAAAGCCCTGAAGCTTGTAGCAAATACTCAAACAGTGAGAAATGCCAGAGAATATTATTGGATAGTATTCAAATAACCTAACATTCAAATCTCCCAGCAAGGTTAACAGCATTACACAGAGTCATGTGTTGAAACTGCCAATTTAGGGACTTATTTAACCTCCAAAACCTGCTATTTCTTGAAACACCACTTGTAGGATTTATATGAAGTATAATACACATATAATCTTACTAATGTTGTTTTTGTAAGAAAGACCCACAATTAGCAGATAGGGCAGTACACACACGCTTAAAAGATGGGAACAGCTGCTGGTGAGACTGACTGAGTAGACCGTGGCTGTTGCTCTCCCACGTGCTTCTGTCTGCTGCCTGGAAATGTCAGCCTTAACCACTGATTCTACTTTGCAGCATTGCCTGCTCTTGCTTTCAGCTAATTTTAGTCAATTCCTTTAAACCAGTGGCATTCTTTGGTAATTGCTAAGATTTAATTCTCACAGGTTAATTATAATACTTTTTTTTCACTGGGTGTGGTGGCACATGCTTGTAATCTTAGTACTTTGGAGGCTGAGACCGGAGGATCCAGGTTCACGGCCAGCCTCAGCTACTTAATGAGGCCCTCCACAACTTAGTGAGACCCTGTTTCAAAATAAAGAAAAAATAGGGCTGGAGGTGTAGCTTGGAGGTTGAATGCCCCTGGGTTCAATCCTTGCTACTGCCAAAAAAAAAAATAATAATAATACTTTTTCCCTCATTTTCCCTACCAATTGATTTTTCCTAGGAGTTAGAAAAAGTAAGTTTCCCCATAAATTCCTTTGTGGAAACACTAATGTAAACCAACTGAAGCTCTTTTATATTGCTGGTGGGAATGTAAAGTGGTACATCTGCTTTGGAAAATAATTTGACATTTTCTTATAAAATTAAATATACATTTACCATATGACTCAGCAATTCCATTTCTAGGTATTAGTTCAACATAAATTTAAATATATGTCTACCCAAAGACTCAGGTTCATATTAGCTTTATTTATTTGTTTGTTTGTTTGTTTATTTTTTGCGGTTCTGGGGATTGAACCCAGGGGCATTGTACCTCTGAGCTACACCCCCAGCCCTATTTTTTATTCTATATTTTGAAACAGGGTTTCACTAGGTTGTGGAGGGCCTCACAAGTTGCTGAGGCTGGCCGTGAACCTGGATTCTCCTGTCTCAGCCTCCCAAGTACTGGGATTACAGGTGTGTACCACCACGCCCAACTAGCTTTATTTATAATAGCCAAAATGCCTATCAATGATGAATTGATAATCAAATATTGGTATATCCATACAATGGAATATCAGTCTGCAATAACAATAAATTGAATAGAACAAGACAAATTATCAGTGAGGAAACAGAAGACTTGAATAACACTATAAACCAAAAGGACTTAACAGATGTGTACAGAAATCTACCTAACAACAGCAGAGTATACATTTTTACCTAACATATGTGGAACATTCTCTTAGAGTACATGTTAAGCCACAAAAGATGTCAAGGATCTTCTCTGAAGATAATGGAATGGAACTAAAATTAATAACAGAAGGAAAACAGGAAAATCGGCAAATATCTGGAGATTTAACACTGTCCTCTTAATGAGGCAAAGAAAGATCACAAAGGAATTTAGAAAACATCTGGAGACAAATAAAAATGAAGATACAACATACCAAAACTTACAGGATGCTGTGAATGCTGTACTAACAGGAAAGTTTATTGCAGGATACACTGACCTTATAAAAGAAAAATCCACAAGCTGACCTTACACTTTAAGGAATTGGGGAAAGAATAAGTTAAACCTAAAGTCAGTAGAAGGAAGGAAATTAATAGAGTAGAGAAGAGATAGAAAACAATAACAACAAAAACAAACATGGGTTTTTTTAAAGATCAACAAAATTTACAAACCTTTACCTAGAATAAGAAAAACAGAGAAAACTCAAATACCTAAAATTAGAAATGAAGGAGAAAACTTTAAATATGTCACAGAAGCCAGGCATGGTAGTGCCTGCTTGTAATCCCGGTACTTGGGAGACTGACAGGAGGATCATAGGTTTGAGGACAGCTTTAGCAAGTAGTAAGACTCTAATCAAACTAGCGAGACCCTGTTTCAAAATAAAAATAAAATAGGGCTGTGTGTGTGTGTGTGTGTGTGTGTGTGTGTGTGTGTGTGAGAGAGAGAGTGACCCAGGGGCATTCTACTTCTGAGCTACTCCCCCAGCCCTGTTTTTTTTATTTTGAAACAGTGTCTCACTAAGTTGTGGAGGGTCTAAGTTGCTGAGGCTGGTCGCAAATCTGTGATCCTCCTGTTTCAGCCTCCCAAGTACTGAGGTTCCAGGTGTGCGCCACCTCACCTGGCTGACTTTTTAAAAAGAATATAGAATGTCTATAAGGATTTCTTTCTTTTTTTTTTTTTTGTGGTACCGGGGATTGAACCCAGAGGTGTTCTACCTCCGAGCTACACCCCCGGCCCTATTTTTTATACTTTATTTTGAAACCGGGTCTCACGAAGTTGCGGAGGGCCTCACTAAGAGCTGAGGCTGGCCGCGAACCCGGATCCTCCAGTCTCCGCCTCCGAAGTACTGGGATTACAAGCGTGCCCCACCATGCCCGGCTTATAAGGATTTCTTAACTAGACACAAAAACCACTAGGTAAAAAAGAAAAGATTGATAAATTTGACTATATTAAGATTAAGAACTATCATCAAAAGACCATTTTATTCATTTATTTATTTATTTATTTAATTTATTTGCAGTACTGGGGATTGAACCCAGGGGCATTCTACCTCCAAGCTA
>PVJS01009419.1:16971-50480 GCA_004027185.1 Glis glis
ACCGGGTCTCACGAAGTTGCGGAGGGCCTCACTAAGTAGAGAGAGAGAGAGAGAGAGAGAGAGAGACAGAGAGAGACAGACAGACAGACAGGGAGAGAGAGAAAGAGAGAGAGAGAGAGAGAGAGAGCTGAGGCTGGCCGCGAACCCCGATCCTCCAGTCTCCACCTCCCAAAGTACTGGGATTACAAGCGTGCGCCACCACGCCTGGCATTATTCTTTTTTTTGAAACAGGATCTCACTAAGTTGCAGAGGGCCTCACTAAGTAGCTGAGGCTGGCCGAGAACCCGGATCCTCCGGTCTCAGCCTCCTAAGTACTGGGATTACAAGTGTGTGCCACCATGCCCGGCTAAAAGACCATTTTAAAAGAAGGTGAAAAGAAAAATCCAAGTAGGGGTAGACTGTTCATGATACGACACTTGTTTCTCTAATGTAAATAGTATTATATACTATTGGGGAATAGATAGGAGAAGGATGCCAGTTTAAGTGAGGTTATATTAGTTCTTACGCCATTTTCCTCATCAAGTAGCAGCAAGTAAATGAACACAGATGGTTGTTGCGGCCGAGGGAGAATATAGTATTCATGATGCCCACTCGCCTGTGTGTGGCCTCTTCTGTTTGAGCATGGGGTCTGTCTTAAAATTGTAGATTGCACAGTTTGCCATATCTTCATTTTCAGTAGCCTCAACCCTTCCTTACACCCCTTTCTGTCAAGCTACCTTTTTGTTTAATTTTGTAATGACAAAGTATTTTATTTACTCTATTTTTTGTTTGTTGGTTTGTTTGGTACTGGCGATTGAACCTAGGGGCATTTTATCTCTGAGCAAAACACCCAGCCCTTTTTTTATATCTTACTTTGAAACAGGGTCTCACTAAGTTGCAGAAGGGCTTGCTAAGTTGCTGAGACTGGCCTTGAACCTGTGATCCTACTGTCTCAGCCTTTGAAATACTAGGATTGTAGGTGTATGCCCCACGCCTGGCTTTTCTTTTTCGTTTTTGAAATAGGGTTTTGCGAAGTTGCTGAGGATACCACTAAGTTTCCAAGGCTGGTCTCAAACCTGTGATCCTCTTATCTCAGTCTCCTAAGTACTTGAGATTACGGGCATGTGCCACTGCATCTGGCTTCTAGTAGTGTGTGTGTGTGTGTGTGTGTGTGTGTGTGTGTGTGTGTTTCTGTGTGTGTTTTACTGGAGATTGAACCCAGGGGTGTTCTACATCTAGGCCACATCCCCATCCCCTTTTTAAGTTTTTTAAAATTTTGAAACAGGGTCTTGCTAAGTTGCTGAGGTTCTAACAAATTGCTGAGGCTGGTCTCGAACCTGCAGTCCTCCTAACTTATCCTCCCAAGTACTGGGATTACAGGCATGTGCCATACCTGGCAAGCTTCTAGTATTTAACATGTCTTTTAAACTATATTAACATTTTAATTAAAATTGCTTTTTGGGTTAGTGTTCTGTTTACAAAGTTGCAGTAGATTTTGATAGGTCAACTGTGACTCATTTTCTCCATGATCTCTATTTTTTGGTGCATGACCTGTGCAGTAAGCACTGTTTCAAGAAATCATATTTCATAGAAATGCCTCATATGCAACATATTTATCTGACAAAGGACTGTCATACCTCACCAATACTAAAACAATTACTTCACATTTTAACATCCTGACAATTGGGATTCTTTCAGTCATAATTGCAAAGTTTTTTTTCTTTCACAGGGATAAAAGTGCATTTTAGAATCTGTTGGTTACTTAAGATTTGATGATATACTATAGTATCTACAACATAAGAACTATAAATCAAGATTTAGAAGACAGACAACTCAATGGAAAGAGAGGAAAGACTTTTTTGGTGTGTACTGGGGATTGAACCCAGGGGCATTCTACCTCTGAGCTACACCCCCGGCCCGATTTTATTTTTTATTTTGAAACAGGGTCTCACTAAGTTGTGGAGAGCCTTGCTAAGTTGCTGAGGCTGGCCGCGAACCTGCAGTCCTCCTTTCTCAGCCTCCTAAGTACTGGGATTACAGGTGTGCACCACCATGCCCAGTTTGTGAGGAAAGACTTGAACCAGCCACTTTGTAACAGAGGAACTCTATATGGCTAGTGTCAGTCCATTTTCTGTTGCTATAGTAGAATCCCTGAGACTAGGTATTTATAATGAAAAGAGGTTTATTTTGACACATGGATCTGAGAATCCAGAAGCGTGGCACTGGCATCTGTGTGGCTTCTGGTGAGGGGCTCGGGCAGAAGGGCAAATGGGCATGTGCAAAAGAGATGTGCATGTGCCAAAAAAGTGAGGGAGATGTTGGGCTCACTTTATAACAGCCCTCTTCCATGATAACTGGCCCCATACAGGCGCAACATTAACTCTTTTATGAGGGGGGAGCCCCCATGACCTAATTATCTCTTAAAGGTCCCACCACCTCTCAACACCATTAAATTTGGGACCAATCCTCAACATGAGTTGAGGTGGAGATGAGCCATATTCAAACCAATGCAGCCAGTAAATATATTAAAAAGGGTGTTTAATGTCATAAGGCAGTTGCACGTTAGTACACAGTGTAGTGCCTTTACACACTCAACATTGACACAGGAGGATGGATATTGTCTAATTCCAGCCACAGAAAATTGCAAACAGGCAAAACTCAGCTGTGTTGCTTAGAAATGCATCACTTAGTTGGTACAACCATAGAAAGGGCAAGGAAAGGGCAAGAAATCATCGTCATAAATGTCAAGGCTGCTTTGGGGATGGAAGGAATGAGAGGCTTATGATCAGAGGGGGCAAGGAGGCTTTGGGGGCCTGGCAGTGATCAGTTTCCCTACCTCGATAGATTTGCTTCTTATTAGTTGTTAAGCTTTAAATATATGACTCATGTAATTTTCTGTGTAGTTCAGAATAAAACACAAAAAGGAAGAATGATAAATTGCATCACATGTTCATAGGCAGGTAGTGTGATGGCTGAGACTTGATCTCCGAGTTCAGCCGAGTGGAGAGCACTTGACACAGCAGGTTGTGTGAGTGAACGGCCGAGGCAGTGATCTCATTGAATGCGCTTAGAACGAGAGGGGGATTGCTGGAGACGCACATAAACATTTCTGGAAGGATTTCTATGTGGAAAAGAACTGCAGTGCCAAATTAGGGAGGGGATATAGAAAGCCTGACATAAAATATAAAGGTATCAGGAAAATGAAAAAAGATAAATTTCCTGGGATGAAGGCAAGAGGACAGGGAAAGGAAAAGAACTTTTTATATGTGCAGGCTTGTATAGATTTTTGTGGCAGAAGTGAAAATTTATGATATTTTGTAAAGAGAATTGACATTAAAGCTACTTTCTAAGTCTTAGAAATATATATGCTGTGATCACATACAGCATTCATACCTACTAATGGAAAGAATAATGAATATCATCATACTTAGCACCACTTTGCAGAACTCAGAGAATGAATCCCAGAGAGGTTAAGTGCTTGCTCCAAACTCTACCATTAATAATAATCCCAGACTAAGATGGAGTGCCCCTTCCCCCTGGGTCAGTACTCTTTTTATAGTATTATGCATAATATGGTTTGCTCTTCAGTTGGGTTTTATATAGTCATTATATTTTATTTTATTTTTATTTATTTATTTATATATTTTTTGTGGTACTGGGGATTGAACCTAGGGGTATTCTACCTTTCAGCTACACTCCCAGCGCTATTTTATTCTTTATTTTGAAATAGAGTCTCACTAAGTTGCGGGGGGCCTCACAAGTTGCTGAGGCTGGCTGTGAACCTGCGATCCTCCTGTCTCAGCCTCCCAAGTACTGGGATTACAAGTGTGTGCCACCATGCCTGGCTATTATATTTTATAATAGAGTTTATTTGGATTGTATCTCAGCCTTTGCTGCATAACAAACCACCTTAAGCTGCCAGTTTTTCTTTCTTGTGATTCCACCAATTGGCTGGGCCCAACTGGGACCACTCATGTGTCTTCAGCCATTGGCAGCTCACCTGGGGATTGAGGGACTAAGATGGTCTCATTCCTGTGCCGGGGACCTTGGTGCTGTTGGTTGAAGGGACTTTTTAATTATCCAATAGGCCAGCCTGGATTTCCTTGCATGATGACATGAACTTTCCAGGAGGGTGAAGATTGAAATATAGACTCCTAAACTGGCTCAACCGCATGTCCTCCATTAAAGTAATCAAAGCAAGTCATAAATCTGTCAAGGTTCAAGGGGTGAGGCAGCAGATCCCCTCTTAATGGGAGTAGGTGCAAAATATTGTGGCCTTGTTTTTTCCATTTGTCACAGATAACTATAAATTATAATTCTAACCATTGAATTTACTTTTTATTTATTTATTTTGGTACTATGGATTGAACTCAGGGGCATTTTACCTCTGAGCTACACCCCCAGCCCTTTTTACTTTTTGTCTTAAAATGGGATCACACTTAGTCACTGCATGCTGGCCTTGAACCTGTGATCCTCCTGTCTTAGCCTTTCAAGTACTGGGATTCCAGGCATGTGCTACCACACCCAGTTAGTTTTTATTTAATACAAAGCTAAAAGCTATTGACTTAGGGAATTTAACAATGTAGTTTGATCAGTATGTGAGAAAAAAATTGAAAATGAAAAAATATTATGCTAGGGAAAAAAGGAAGTTATATTTTCCATCTTTTGTATCCTCTGTTATATAAAACAGATAAAGGAATATTCAGTTTTAGAAAAAGGTTATAAAATGAGGGGGAAATTCAATGTAGTCATTATTGTATAGACTATTGACTTAACCATTATTTTCTCAAATCAATACCATTTATGCATTATCATTTTGTGGATTTTTCATGTTACAGAATATAATAGAATGTTATGTAACTAAAATGGGGCAATTAATACTTTCCCATGAGTTAATTTATAATAATAATGATAATAATAATAATACCAATATTGCTAGGCACTGCACTATTATATTTGTTTAAAATTTCACTTAATTTGACAGGTGTATTGAGTATTTCTAAGATCCTTGCATAGAACCAAATAGACTTTGAACCAAATAGACTCTGACCTGGTTTCTGCATGTTGCCACACCCTAGGTGGGAACCAGGGAAGGTTCTCTCCACCAGCTTCCTAAGCCAAAACCTGAAGGATAAGTAGGAGTTAGCAGAGGTAAAAGTGGGAAAAGGAGTAGGAAGGGCTCTAAGGACAGGACAGCGAAATCACTTGTTGGAGGTGAGTGAGCATAATGTTAGATTGAAAAAAATGAGTATTGTAGCTGAAGCCTGGTGTGTGAAGGGGTGAGGAAGAAAGGAGCAGGAGAGGGGCCCGCAGCCACATAGCAGAGGGCTTAAAAAGCTGTTATTGTGGGTGCCGGATCATGAGAAGTCATTACAGGGTGTGGAAAAAGGTTTTGTGGGTGTTGTTTTGCCTGTAATACTGTCTTAGAAAAGGCCCTGGCCTGTGGTTTGGTGGGGGTATGGCCAGGGAGAGGCCAGGGGTGGCCTGGGGCTCCAACAGCACAGGACACAGATGGTGATATGAATGAGGCGATTGTGGGAATGGAGGGAATGTCTAGAGGTGTCTGGGAGGCCAAATCTGCCGGCTTTGGTGTGGAGGGAGGAGCCCGAGGTGCTGACTCTCAGCTTAGGGATGGTGTGGAGGGACGGATTGGGGAAGGGTTTTTTGCTCAGGACTTGCTACTCTACCTCATATTCTATTCCTAGTGGAAAACCTGCGTCTTTGGTTTTTTGTTTTCATATTGTGTAGTATTTGAAACGACATTGCTAATAGCAGTTCATCAAAGTGATTCTCGTTTAGTAAAAATCAAATGTAGCAGTGCTGCCATAACCTGAATTTATACTTTGGATTAGAAAGAAAGATTTTATTTCAGCATGAATTCCTTAATATATAGAAATTTAGTGATCTGTTGCTGTAGTCAATTTTATAAAACTGTTTACTTACTGCATAGTTTTTTTTAACTACTTGAAGAGAATGCTGGCTAAGAAGCAGTATGTGAATACCATTCTTAAGGCTTTTATCCATTATTTTTAAATACCTCCATAATTAATATTTGTCTCAGTTCTAAAATAAAGGACATTAAAAGAACTTATAAAATTGGTTTTTTTTTGTTTTCTTTCATGACTAGTAGGTAAAATGTGAGTTTACATTTATACTAGGAAGAAAGACATACACAGGATAAGTACTTAAAATGAAATCTGTCTTTCACAATGTATACATATATCAAAGCATCACATTGTATACCATAAATATGTGACAATTTTTATTTGTCACTTGTTCTTTGATAAAGTTTGAGGGGGGAAATGTAGTCTCTTCTTGGTAGATTTAGCTCACCTTCTTTCTGTTAAGTAGTGATAATTGAGGTTTAAGAAGTAACTGGAGCTGGGCGTGGTGGCGCACGCTTGTAATCCCAGTACTTGGGAGGCTGAGACAGGAGGATCACAGGTTTGTGGCCAACCTCAGCTACTTAGTGAGGCTCTCCACAACTTAGTGAGACCCTGTTTCAATATAAAGAATAAAAAATAGGGCTGGGGTATAGCTCGGAGGTAAAATGCCCCTGGGTTCAATCCCCATTACCAAAAAAAAGTAGTAGTAACTGTTGTCTCTTGTGAAGTTAAGCCTTCTTTGGTACTAAAATTATTTTAGGGTTTTGTAGTTTTGAATTTCATAGCTATTTCTAGATTGTATTAAAGTATCTTTACTCATTCTACATTTATTGTCCTACTTTTTACCTAATAATGTTAAGTTGCCTGAAATTAGTCATGTCTCTTGTGTTCTCACTAGACTGAATTTTCTGTTACTCTGAATATTTTGTAAGTTTAAAAGCACTTTACAACATATTTTTTCTTTTTTCTTTTTTCCTTAGGCACTACAAGGGCCCCCAGGGATGGGGAAGTTCCAGGGGTGGACTATAATTTCATTTCTGTTGAACAGTTCAAAGCGCTGGAAGAGAGTGGAGCATTATTAGAAAGTGGAACTTACGATGGTATGTCCTCCAATGTTAACACTCAGAAAACAGTCACAACAACTGCAGTTATTCCAGAGGGAATTTGATCAGTAAAGTACTATTTTTTACAAAACTTCCTAGGAAAATTTTTATTAGGATATTTATAATAATTTACAATTATTACTAATTAAAATGGCATTAAATAAAACCCAAAAGTATTCCATCAAATTATAAAGTTGTGAACAATATACTAAAAATCAAACTGGCTAGTTTGCATATTTCATCATCTCAACAAGTAATTGTAGATTGTCTTCTGTTTTTAGTTGGAGAATTCAAAGTCTGTATTCTTAAAAAAAACTAAGCCAGTCATGGTGGCTCACACTTGCTATCACAGTACTTGGGAGGCTAAGACGGGAGGATCCAGGTTTGAGGACAGCCTCAGCAAGTACTCTCATCAACCTAGTGAGGCAGTGTTTCAAAATAAAGAATAAAAAACAGGGCTGGGGGTGTAGCTCGAAGGTAGAATGCCCCTGGGCTCAATCCCCAGTAC
Source organism: Glis glis (assembly GCA_004027185.1). Classification (NCBI taxonomy): domain Eukaryota; kingdom Metazoa; phylum Chordata; class Mammalia; order Rodentia; family Gliridae; genus Glis; species Glis glis. The sequence continues at coordinate 24,447 of PVJS01009419.1, forward strand.
CACAAAACAAAAACAAACAAAAAGCTATATGTACCTTCACTATCTTGGAGAAAATAAAATATAAGTTGAGGGTAAAAAAAATAATAGAAACAGAATAATTGGTCTTCTTTCCATATCTCTGTTTCCTTTACCCACTTGATTCCAGAAAGTATAGATCTAGGATCAGTTGCAATTGTTAAATGGTTCCATGTTCGATCTACTTTTTCCTTATCTAACATGCTTTTTCCTGGCAGGCTTATCCATGCCATTGCACTCTGTACTTTTCCATATGCTTTATCATGCTATTATGATTCTTGTTTCACAAACTCTAATAGAAGTGGTCATGTCTTACCTTCAGTGCCTAGAGATAATGAACAATAATCATAACTTTGAATTCAGCATATACACATACGTATTTGTTTTCTATTCAGAAGAGAACTTCTTTATCATTTCTCTCTGTAGCAGCACCACAAGCTCAAAACAGTGGAATCATCTCCCTTATTTCCTCCTTTTTCTTGAGTTTTACTTCAGTCAGCTACCAGATCTAGTAATTTCTTCCGTTATAGTTCTTCTTTTCACTTTCACTACCTCATTGTAGGCGCGCTAGACAAGCTCGTGTCTGGGCTATCGCAGTTGATCTCTTTTGTTATTTTCTTCCTTCTGTCCAGTCCACCCTGCCCATTGCTACCATGCTGGTCTTCCTCAAGTGCAGCCCTGATCGTGTTGCAGTCATTTCCTTTTGCCTGCTAAGTTTTCCCTAACTACCCTTTCTGGTCTTAGTTCTCATGACTCACTCATTCATTTATTCTTTCATTCATTCAACAACCATTTGTTAAGTACCATTATGGGTCAAGCACTATAAGAGAGCATAGGAATGCTCTGTTGAATAAGATTGAAATGCTACTGCCTTAATGGATGTTACCTCTTACTGGGGATGGCAGTCAAAAAGACAAACAAAATAATTATAAATTAAGATATTATGGAGACAACAAAAACAAGGGATTTAAAGAAAATTAGAGGACTATCTTCTTTAGGTAAGATTGACAGAGAAGACTTCTCAAAGGAAAGGACAGCTACGTATTTGTTTTTACTTTTATGCAAATAGCCTCCCTCTTATAGTTAAGTCTTCTGATGTGCTTAATATATGTTTTTGTTTTTAGGTGTTCTTGCAAAACATGTATTATATCTTGTGTGTGTATTTATTTACATTTGAACTATGTTCTATATATCATTCAGATTTTTATTGTTTTCATTTGTTACTATATTTTTAGATTAATCCATGTAACTATAGTATTTATATGTAATCCATTGAATTTAATTTCTATACAGTACTCCATAATTTGAATCCATCACGTTTAACTTAATCATTCTCCTAATGATGGTCTTCCCTCAAACTCCCCATCAGTTCAGGTAAAGGTGCACTGAACATTCTTACCCAGGGCTTCCTATAAAAAAGACCTTTTCTATAAAAAGACCTGTTTGAGAATGTCTGTGGAATATATGTCCAAGAGCACATTGTTGACTTGTAGAGTGTATATACACTCAGTCTGATGAAATAGTTTTGGATAGATTTCTGCTCTCCACTCCCCACAGAAGTGCACGAGGGTTCCTGTAGCAGCTACAGTGATGGTACCATGTCCTCATCAGTGCTTGGCATTATCCAGTTTTATAATTTTGCCAATATGAAGGTTGCAGAAATGGTATCTTATTTTTAGTTTCTTTGGTGGAGAGTTTGAACATCTTTTCATGTGTTTATTAGTCTTTTGGACTCCCACAAATTGTGCATTCATTGCTTTGTCCATTTTTTTAAGTGGAATACCAATCACATTCTGATTTATGGGCATTCCTTGGATACTTAGATATTAATATCTTAATAGATGTAGATATTCTCTCCCATTCTGTTGTCTATTAACCCTGTCCTATATTTCTTCATTAAACAGAAATCATTAATTTTCATATATCAGTTTTATCACTGTTTTCCTTATGATTTATACTTTTTTTGCAGTACTGGGGATTGAACCCAGGGGCATTTTACCTCCAAGCTACACCCCCATCCCTCTTTTTTATTCTTTATTTTGAAACAGGGTCTCACTAAGTTACGGAGGGGCTCGCTAAGTAGCTGAGGCTGGCCGCAAACCTGCGATCCTCCTGTCTCAGCCCCCCAAGTACTGGGATTACAAGCGTGTGCCACCACACCTGGCTTGATTTATACTTTTGAAGGTTTGTTTATGAAGTCTTCTGCCCTTAAATCACAAAGATATTCTTCTACACTTTTCTTCCATGAAGCATAAGGACTTGGTATAAGACATAGTGGCATATTACATACTATTAATTACAGTCTAGTATGTGATCAGTTCAAATGATATGCAAATTAAAACAGTAATCACCTTTCATTTCGTAGCATCAGATTAGCAAAGATTTTGAAGTCTAATAGTTGGAAGAAATGGAAAATCCCATACACTGCTGGCAGTAGTATATAAAATGGTAGATCCCAACAGTCTCCTTGGGAACATCTTAGAAATTTCTGGTAAATTTGATGATGTACGTAACTCTGACCTAGCAGCTGCCTTTCTAGTTGTCTACTCTAGAGAAGCCATTATTCATGTACATATGTGACAGGTACCAGGATATCCAGTGTAGCACAGTTTGGAACAGTGATAGAATGGAAACATGGGGGGTTAATAAAATACATTTTCATTTGCTCATAAAAATGGACTAGTATACAGGAGTTGAATAAGATATATTTATATGTATCTACATGTATATATCTCAGAAGTATAATTATATAAAAAGGAAGCTGCAAAAGTAAATGTACAGTATACTGTTTATGAAAAACACATAGAGTATCATGAAAATACTCTGAATCTTTTGCTGAAAACAATAGTACTATCTATATATGTCCTAGATGTGAGCAGTATTTGAGAGAGTGACACATACCAGCTTCAGGACAGTTAAGGGAGAAAGTGGGAAGGATGGGTCAGGAAATTAGGGCTTTAATAATATATGTGACCATATATGTATGTCCTTAAGGAGAAAAAAAGGGAGATTTCAAAGAAATCTGTCAGCAGTTAATATCTGGAGGATGTATATGTAGATAAGTATAAACATAAAAATATCAAATACATGTAAATAAAATAGATATTTTGAATTATTCTGATACTATTATATATAATTTTATATGCATTTAAAATATTTGATTGTTGGTAGTTCTATTGTAAAAGTGAGAAGTCCTTTAGAAGAAACAAAAAGCTCCAAAAGATTAAAAAATTTTTCCTGTTAATAATTATAGTCAGGGTTTATAAACTTTGGAATTTTATACCTTGTTTTAGCTGAAATCTTAATATTTACCAACAAATCAAAAATATATCTGATTTATAAATAATGCTATTTATTTATTTACTTATTTGGTACTGGGGATTGAATCCAGGGCATTCTACCTCCCATTTACACCCCCAGCCCCTTTTATTTTTTATTTTGAAATGAGGTCTTATTAAGTTGCTGAGGGTCTCACTAAATTGCAAATACTGGGATTACAGGTGTGCCACCACACCTGGCAATGCTAGTTTTTTTTTAATCTAAGCCCAGTGATTATCTTTTTAAACATGGAAACTGCCAAAATTTATTATGAAGTCCTAAAATCTTTACAGTGATTATGGATAGCAATTATTCTTAGAAAAATTCTGCATTTTTCTAAGTTTCCCCTTAAGAAAATTAGAGTTGTATAATAATTACCAAGAATTCACAGTAAAATGTGTTTTTAGTGATATTACTACCATCCTTAGAAAAGGTGGACATTTTATTTCTGTCATGGTATATCCACATTTCTTGTTATACCTTGATTATTAGGTATAATACAGGAAAAATTGAGATCCTAAAACATTTTATTCCCCAACCAAACCTCTGTTTAGAGTATTTCTCAGCCTTTGCCCAGAGAAGTGTCAACTGGCTTTTTCATTGGTTCTTTACTTATGAGCCAGAAAGTTGAGCCTGTTTTAATACAAATCTTTGCATCCAGCTGTGTGACATGAGCAACCGACTTCAAACATGGATTTGGAAGCAGCCGGGAGTTGGAGAGAGTCAGGGTATAGTTGAAAAGTTTTTTAAAAGTTTGAGTTCATTGTTTTGTCTTGAATATTTTAATGACAATTACCACTCAAAGTCAAGTTTCCAAGTACTTCATATTAATACTTTCTCCCTCATACATGACCAATTTAAGGTAAACTATGTTATTTCTAAATTTGTCTCAGTGTTATAGGAGCAACCTATGATTTTTTTTTAAATTTTAACCTGGGGGGGAAATTGCCTACCTCATAAATTTACCTTATGTGACTGAACATCTTAATTACCTCCTTAGAGCCAAAGAACTTGATTGGAAAGTGTGATTTTATTAAAAAGATCATAAGTATTTAACTTTCTAAACATATTTTTTATAACATTAGCATAATGTTGATATAAGGTCAAAACTGGTAGGGGCCACAAAGTGTCATTGTAGCTAGGTGACCCATTGATTTGTATTCTCGTTCTGTCTGTCTGTCTGTCTCTCTCTCTTTTTCTCTCTCCCTCTCCCCCCTTCCCCCCCTCCCCTCTCTTCCTCTCTCCCCTCTCTCCCTCTCTCTTGTTTTACTTTTTTGTGGAGCTGGGAATGGCCCAGGGCCTACCACATGCTGGGCAAGCTCTCTACCACTAAGGTTCTCCCCCAGCCCCAGGGAACCTTTGAGCACTTTCCCATTGTGCTTAGGTGCCCAATGGGAACTGCATAAGTTGAAAAGATACTCAATTGTTTTCATTCTATTCTGCAATGTTTATTTTAACCTCAAAAATCACTGATCCTTAAGAAAAAAATTAATTTCTTGCTTTCATGAAAATAAGCCAATACTGAATTAGGTTAATAATGTCTCTATTTAATAAATTGTCAGATAATATAATTAGAATGAACAGAAAAACTTTTAAACTTAAAAAATTAAATGAACAGCCTACATTTCTAACCAGGCTGATTCGTTCTTAGCTTTATACTTTGCCCAATATTTCCTCATCTTACCAAAATTGTTTGTTTGTTTATTTATTTATTTATTTATTTATTTATTTATTTTTGCGGTACCAGGGATTGAACCCAGGGGCGTTCTACCTCTGAGCTACACCCCCAGCCCTATTTTTTATCCTTTATTTTGAAACCGGGTCTCATGAAGTTGCGAAGTTGCGGAGGGCCTCACTAAGTAGCTGAGGCTGGCCGCGAACCCGGATCCTCCGGTCTCCGCCTCCCAAGTACTGGGATTACAAGCGTGCGCCACCACACCCGGCCCCAAAATAGTTTATTATGTACATTAGAACAAAATTATCTGAGTTAGTTTTATCCTTCTTTTACACCAGTTAGTCTTATACAAGAGCATTGATGCTTTTAAATACACAAATTAGGCCCCAAATCAGAACCCATGTAAAGCAAGCCCTATAGGAATAATTTATCTACATATATAATCAACTTCCTGGCCTTAGTAGCATTAAAATATTAGATAATGTATATTAAAGAGCTTTTGAGCTGGGCATGGTGGCGCACGCTTGTAATCCCAGTACTTGGGAGGCTGAGACAGGAGGATCGCAGGTTCATGGCCAGCCTCAGCTACTTAGTGAGGCCTCTGCAACTTAGCAAGACCCTGTTTCAAAATAAAGAATAAAAAATAGGACTGGGGGTGTAGCTCGGAGGTAGAATGCCCCTGGGTTCAATCCCTGGTGCCAAAAAAAAAAAAAAAGAGCAGTTGAGATATTAGTTCTTTTCCCTGTTTCTGCCCCCTCCTCTCCTAAGGAGCACTTTGGCCTTCTTTTCGCCAATAGTAGGTCTTAAAAAACTTGGGTAATAAGGAACAGAGCAGAGACATACACTAGGTCAGATTGTTCTGACTCTCAATTCAGCCATAGTGATTTCAGCTGCTGTTATTTTGTCCACTTCAGGAAATTTCTATGGTACTCCCAAGCCTCCAGCAGAACCCAGCCCTTTCCAGCCAGATCCAGTCGATCAGGTCCTCTTTGATAATGAGTTTGACACAGAATCCCAAAGAAAACGAACCACATCGGTCAGCAAGATGGAAAGAATGGACAGCTCTCTTCCTGAAGAGGAGGAAGATGAGGACAAGGACGCTATTAATGGCAGTGGGAATGCAGGTTGGTAAACAGATGGACAGCTGCTTTTAGCCAGTGGTTCTAAGTTGACTTTACTATGACATCACTTTAGAAGTAGCAAAATTTTCATGAAGTACATGGAAAGAAGTGAGGAGGTCCTGATGTTTTGAAAAGGCTGCATGTAGAGCAATGTATATCTCTGTAGACCATCCTCTAAGCTAAAATGAGTTGTCCTAATTTTGATAAACCAATAACAAACTATTGGTAATAAACATTTTAGGGAACATGGCAATGCTATATTATTTTGAGATTCATCTCTCATGCTGGAATGTGGGAATATTATTGGCCTAAGTCCTACTTTACAGAATGAAACCAAAATATAGGTGTTTTATAATCTAGCCTTCAGCCTTTAATGCATAGAATTTAGAAACCTGTTAGTAAAAATTATCTGAAAAGTTTGTTAACAATATTTTAAATTTAAATTCTGGATGTACTCAAAAGTTTTTTTTTAAATATGACTCCTGTATTTTCTGTTTGTTTTGTTTCTCTTTTATTATTATTTAGGAGTAAAGAATCTGCTCCTTTTGGGTACTCCTAAAAATTTAGTGAGCTGGGTAGCATGGCACACGCTTGTAATTCCAGTACTTGGGAGGCTGAGACAGGAGAATTGCAGGTTCAAAGCCAACCTCAGCAACTTATGAGGTTCTCCGCAACTTAATGAGACTGTTTAAAAAAAAAAAAAAGTCTGGGGGTATGGCCCAGAGGTAGAAGGCCCCTGGGTTCCGTCCCCAGTACCAAAAAAAGTAGTGATTGCTTTGGAGATTCATAGTAGGAACTAAAAAAATACTGCTCATGTCCCCAAATTTGCATAATCCATCTCCATTTCAATTTCCCAAAGCACCTTGATCTTTCACTTCATCAGTTATTAGAATTTTCTATGTATATTATACTTATGATTTTAATATATTCCTTGTTTATTTCCCCTTCCAGATTGTGAGTTGTTTTATTGTCCTAACTCCTCCCATAGTTATACCACACATTACGTTTAAAGTTAAATGAATTACTCAATGTATTTGGGAGTAAAGACTGAAAATGGGTTGAGAAAGGTTTAAGTTAATTTATATCTAATTCTTTAGAAATAATTAAAGAAAGTCATTATGCAATATATCCTTTTAATATTGATGCCAGTTTATCCCACAAAATTAAATCTGTTAATATTTTAAAAGGCTGAATGCTAGGACTAGAGATCATGGATCTGTTCCAATGTGGGAATTTATTGTTCTGGACTTGAGTGGAAAGAAAATGTTCTTTTTTTTTCACTTCCTAATGCAGAGCTTGTTATTGATCAGTGAGATTCCCTTAGAGGTAAACTCATCTGTAATCTCCATAGTTTATGCTTGTCATGTAAGCCAGTTGTTAAGCCGGAGTTTCATACTCTCTGAGGTTAATATTTAAAGGGAGTGTATCCAAGAGTGTGTGGGAGGCAATCTGTATACTCCCTCTTGTGTATAGATACTATAGGATACTTACATTTGGTTATATATTTCTTTGTAAGAGAAAAAATCAGAATATTTAAATGAAAATATATCAAACGTCTGACTAAAAACACCTCATCTTTTCTGAGTACCTACTTACCACAGTTGTTAACTTACTGAAAGGCAGAGGGATTGTGCTTTGTGTATTGCTTTTAGAGACTAGGGTTCCTATCTTGAAAAATCAGAAAATTATTGGGGAGTAGAAGCCATGAGAAGGTAGGTATATACTAAAATGTATTATTTTACATCTTGAAGAATTAACCCAAAAGAATGCCAATGTGTCTACATAGGATGAAGTATATTATGCAGTAATGCTAAAAATTTTTAAGAGGGGTATAATATAAATAATATCTAAGTCTTTGGCTATGAAGCAAACTCCTTTACTTAGTCACTTGGAATTCTATTAAGTGGTAGCCATTTGTGCTAACCACTTGAAATGAAGCAGTTAACAAAACACACAAAACGCCTGCCCTGCTGGACCTTGCCTTCTGAGGGGAGGCAGAAGTGGTCAACTTAAATGAATAATATGTAGCATGTTAGATGATAACTAAAGAAAAATAAAGGTGGGCAAAAAGTAGTAATGCTCAAGCCTTTCAATTTTAGAGTAACAGAAAAGACTTGAGAGAAATGAGTAAAATCAAAGTGTCTGAGGGAAGAGCATTCCAAACAGAGGGAACTCTAAGTACAAATACCCTGAGGTGGGAGCATGCTGGAAGATTCAGACAACAGCAACAAAGCCCTTGTGGTTGGATACAGTGTGGACCACACATTAGATGTGGTTGGAGTAGAGTGACAAAAGGCAATAGAATAGAACCAAATAGAAGCCAGTGAGGTCATTCAGAATATGATTGGGAGAGGAGGAATGCATATTGTAAAGGATCTTGTAGGTCCTTGCAAGAGTTTTGGCCTTTGCTTTGAGATGAGAAACCATAATAGCGTTTTACGTGAAAGAATATACAACAGATTTTAACAGGCTCTTTCTGGCTCCTGCATTGAGAATAGCCAGTAGGAGAGTATGGGCACAAACAGGGATACCAGTTAGGAGGTTACTGAGATCACAAAGAAGAAAGTGATCGATTCTGTCAGATGCTGCTGTTAGCTCAAATAAGATGTGAACTGAGAATTGATCATTAAATTTAGCAATGTAGAGATTATTGGTGACCTTGATAAGAACAGTTTTATTAGTGAGAATTCAAAAGCTTTGATGGAGTGTGGTCCAGAGAGAATTGGAAAAGAGTGGAAGAAGCAAGTATAAACTCTCTCAAGTTAGTTTTGTATAAAAAAAAGAAGTGGGGTAGTTGCCAGAGGGGAAAGAATTACTGTTTTTAAAGAATGGAGAAATGACGTGTGTATGTGGATGGATGTGGTCTACTGGGAAAGATCTGTAAAGAAGAGTGAGGACTGCTGCAGGCCAGGGGACTGGGATATGATTTATGACTGGGGACTGGTCTCAGCTGGGAGCGTGGACAATCCTTCAGCCGCGGCAGAGGGTGGAGCAACTGGGCACAGCTGCTGTGTAGATGGGATGGTGGGAGTTTGAGGAAGTTCTCTTCTGCTTGCTTCTGTTTTCTTGGTGAAATAGAAAACAAGGGCATCAAATGAGATTAGGGATGAGGGAGACTAGTACAATAGTCCTTCCTTATCTGAGGTTTCACTTTCTGTGGTTTCAATTACCCACAACCAACCACAATAAGAAAATATTACTGTATGAGATATTTCCAGAGTGCAAGAGAGACTACATTTACAAACTTTATTACAATGTATTGTTATAATTGTTCTTCTTTATTATTAGTGATTGCTGCTAATCTCTTCCTGTGCCTAGTTTATAAACTAAATAATCATAGGTATATATAGGAAAAAACAAAGTACTATCTATATGAATAGGGTTCAGTGCTATCTATGGTTGCAGACATCCACTGTGGGTCGTATGGGGGGACTGTTGTAGATGATGGAAGGAGAAGGAAGGTATGAAATAGACCTAGGAGAGTGTCAGAGTGAATGAACTGGCTTGTCCTGCAGTTATCACGTTTCACTAAATATCCACTGAGGCCAGTACTTAGCATTGAGTAGGTAGAGGGTAGGCTTTAAGCAGAGTTATGGTTTAGCCAGGCAGGTGTGATGAAGTTAGGTTGGGCAGAGGAATCAGGAGTGTTCACATGGGAGCAAAAGTGGTTGATCATGGAATTTAAGTTGGATAAGAAGAGCAAGGGGGAAATAGGTAGAGGGTGAAGAAAGTGAAAGATAGTAAGATTGATGAATTGTATGGCTTGGTTGAATAAAGGATGATTGTAGTTGAAATACTATGGGGAATGATATCTAAGACCTTTTCTCAGATTCTTTGCTGCTTAGGCATTGCCTGCGGTTTGGGGTTGTTATTATGATATTATATAGCATCTTATTTAACAATAGGTAGTTAATTTAGTATAATTTTCTTAAATATTATTTAAAGGCCTGTATTAAATGTGTATAGCCAGGAGTGGTGGTGCACAGTTAAAATCCCAGTACTTGGGAGGCTGAGACAGGAGGATCATAGGTTTGTGGTCAGCCTTTGCAACTTAGTGAGATCCTGGTTCAAAACAAAAATAAACAGGGCTGGGTGTGTAGTTCTGAGTTAGAATGTCCCTGGGTTCAATTCCCAGTACCCCCCCCCCCAAATTGTATGAAGCAGTTCAGTATAGAAGTTAAGAGCATGGACCACTTAGATTCAAATCCTGGCTTTACTATTTAATGGCTGTGTAACCTTGACTAAGGTAACTTAACCTCTCTGCTTTAGTTTTCTTGATCTACAAAATGAGGATAGTAATAACAGATGCAGGGTTGCTGCAACGATAATGGGTAATATGTTTAGCACTTTTTTTTTTTAAATAGAGCTTAACACATTGAAGGACTGTGTAAGTACTGCTGATGCTGCTATTAGGGTTTATACTGAATTGATTCCGATGTCGGTTTTTGCTGCTTTCCTGGCCTACTGTCAGACATGCTGTACAGGGTTAATGTCGATAAGTAAACAAAAAAACCTGAATATGGTTATTTGTTATTTCAAAACCTATAGCAGAATGTAGATATAATAGACAAGCAAATATGCAATATATAAATTTAAATATACGTGGATATGTAACATTTGGCATTCTGTTAGGAATGAAGAGGGCTGTTGAAAGAAGAGTGTAACTTTACCTACTTTCACGCTGTTCTCTTTTGCACATGGCAGAGAACAGAGAGAGGCATTCTGAGTCATCTGACTGGATGAAGACGGTTCCAAGTTATAACCAAACAAATAGCTCCATGGACTTTAGAAATTATATGGTGAGAGATGAGAATCTGGAACCCCTGCCCAAAAACTGGGAAATGGCCTACACCGACGCGGGAATGGTCTACTTCATCGAGTAAGCAACTGCATCTCCCCGGCTGGCTTGCCACTGGGAGCGTTGTGTGAAGTGTTATTGGCCTCATTTTGGATGTGTGCCTATTTCAAAAGGCTTTCGTTTCTTTTTCTTTCTTTAAAAATAGTTTTTCATACAAGTAACAGTTGACTCTTAATCTGATTATTCCTTGGATGACATTTCGTTTTTATTTGATTTGGATAAAGCAGTAGTATATTTGGCCTCTGGTTTTATAGAAGCAGGAGGATTAAAAATAGGCTTATCAACTAATGATGAAAAATGTAAGGTTAAAGGGTGTGTTACTTTGCTTTTTTTTCAGTTTTCAGGTAGATTGTCCAAATTAATGAGCTGAAAAATGATCATTATGGCATGGATATATTACCTGAGCTAAATATTTTCAGTCCTAAAGTTAAGATTTAAAGTATTCAGACAATATAGATAAATAATATAGGAAGAAAATATCACTGATCCTTAGAGTGATTGGTGCAATATAAGTACACAAAAATAAAAACATGTTTATGGAAAAACACAATTAATATCCATAGAGATACTGTACACCACATGATTAGGTCAACCTAAAACGAAATGTTGTTTGCACCAGAGAATAATATGCAAATAATTTATTGGAAGTTTTATTCTGAAGTATTTTTATTTATTTTTGTGTTACTGGGGATTGAACCCCAGGGCATTCTACTTCTGAGCTACGCCCCAGCCCTTGCCATGTCTGGCTTTTAACCTGCAATCCTCCTGTCTCAGCCTCCTAAGTACTGGGATTACAAGGAGTGCTCCTGGCTTAAAGAATTTTTATATATTTATGCAGCTGTAATTCTCATCTTTAAATCTGTTTATTCAGAGGTAGAATATTAATGTGAAATTACAGGATATAATAAAGAACAATTAAAATATTAAGGAATGGGCACTATGCTCAAAGACCATATAATAATTAAGGGTGAGGGAGTTGAATCTGTTTCCTCAAATGGTCCCAATTCCAGATCTTTCTCACAGAGCATCTTGTTTTACCAAAGAGGATCCTAGTGTTTAAAAAACATAAATTTCTAATCCATGGTGTTCTTTTTACCACATATAGTACATTCTCATGAATACATTTATGTAAGCTTGAGTAACCAGGACTATACAAAATCTACACAACTGGGTATACTCCTCCCAATGGAGAACTTAAGGGGTTTTCAAGGACAATTTAGACTTTCAACTTTCATTCTGACTTTAGAAATAAACTTCAAAGTAAGGTGTAGAGTCAAAGGAAGGAGCTAAAATATCTTTAGAAACAGATTGTGAGACATTGAATCTGACAATACTTCACACCCTGAAAACAGGGACAGGTTAGTACATTATGGGGGGATTTGTTTTTTAAATCTCTAGTAAAAAAGTTAAATACTACTTAAATGGATTAAAACATGATGTAGGGCCCAAACTACAAAAATCTTGGGAGAAAACATGGAGGAAAACCTTCATGACACTGGATTTGGCAAGGACTTCTGAATATGACACCAAAAGCACAGGCAACAAACAAAAATAGACAAATGCACCCAGCGTGGTGCGCACACCTGTAATCCCAGTACTCAGGAGGCTGAGGCAGGAGGAGCGCAGGGTTGAGGCCAACCTCAGCAACTTAGTGAGGCCCTGTTTCAAAATAAAAACATAAAACATAGGGCTGGGGTGTAGTTCAGAGGTAGAATGCCCCTGGGTTCAATTCCCAATACCAAAAAAAAAAATAAATAAATAAATAAATAAAACAAAAATAGACAAATGAGACCACATCAAAAAGCAGCCTTCAGAATAGGAGAAAATATTTGTAAATCACATATTGGATAAGAGGCTAATATCCAGAATAAAGCTATTTTGTTTACTATCGCTAATATGGTTGATCTGTGTTAAACTGATGGAGGATCTATGCTAACTGATGCTGTTAAAATATGCAACTATAAGAAAATAATGTTAACACAAGTCCATAGTCTTCAGTTATTGCATTTTTTAGGAATAGCTCCTCCAGGCATTTGCCTACATTTGCTAATTTATCAATAAAAGTTTGAATCATTGGGATCAAAGTCAGGCTTTTCTCAAGTAGCAGTTCTGAGTGTGTGTTAACAAGATAGATCCATGGTTCTTGTCGCTTGGGTTTGGTTTGGTTTTTAACTATCTGTGTGCTCTTAACAGTCTTTGAGTCCTGATCACTTTCATTTTGCTAAAACTGATTTAACTGATTTTCATTTGGAGAGATCATCTCTCTGACAGAATGGATAGCACAGACGTTCTAGAAACAATTTCAATTTTTCCTCCATATATTATCCATTATTCAGTATATAAAAAAAATAATAATAAGAGCCGGACGTGGTGGTGTACGCTTGTAATCCCAGTACTTGGGAGGCGGAGACCGGAGGATCCGGGTTCGCAGCCAGCCTCAGCTACTTAGTGAGGCCCTCCGCAACTTCGTGACACCTGGTTTCAAAATAAAAGATAAAAAATAGGGCCAGGGGTGTAGCTTGGAGGTAGAGTGCCCCTGGGTTCAATCCCCGGTACCGCAAAATAATAATAATAATAATAATAATAATAATAATAATAATAATGTGTTTCTACCATTATCTACCAGCTGATGTCATACCCAGCAATGCCTACTTAGCTCTTTTAAGTAACTCAGGGTTAGAAAAGGTATAAAAGATATGATTGATTCACTGAAACCATTGGTTTCACTTCCTAAGAATGAACACAGTAGAGATTAATGATTAAAGATACCAAGGAAAGATAACTTGTTCATATTCATTGTTATTCTCATAATACTTCAATAATAACTTTAATTTTCATTTTGTTTCCTTCCTATATATTCCTATATTTTCTTCTTTAATATCTTTGTATTTCAAAGACTTAACTAACACTCTACTCACCAGTCTGATAGTTTTGTTTTAACATTACTGCTTGGTGTCCTGGCCTGAGTCCGAGTGGCCTGTAATGAAGTTGAACAGACACTGCTCTCTGAAGGCATCTTTGGCCTACTTCATAGAGAGGGGCAGGAATCCGTGCTGATGAAAAGGTAGTTTTGCACAGTGGAGTCTAACCACACCCATTGTTTTTACTTGCATGTTGCAGAAAAAGCCACTTTAACACTTTTGTTTTTATTTTATCTTATTTTATTTTTAGGAGTCCCTGTGAGAGCAGAAGCCTTGATTGTCTCTATATCCCCAGCCCTCTGCATAATACATACATACCATAGATACTCAAGAGAAATATAGTTTTTTTTTTTCTTTTTTCTTTTTTTCAAGGGAGGAAGGAATTCAGCCAGCAAGGTTTTCAATGCAACTTAGCTGGCTAATAATGCACAGTATGTGGCTATGTGTCCACCCTTTGAAACATTTTTGACTGCTTAAATAAGTGTGTTATTGCGTACTTGGCATTTGATCCCCTCTTTAAAGTCTTCATTCTCAAATTAGTGCCTCTAGCATTACCTTTCCTTTATGGCAGTTTTAAAGTAAGAGACTGAGAACAATAAGATTATTGAATTTGAGGAATACAAATGGAGCCTGTAGGAGATAAATGTTCCAACATCATATGCTTTTTAGTCACTTTTAATCTTTGCTTTTGAAGTACTTTTCTTTCTACTTTACTATTTCTAATTGAGATCTTTATTCTACAGCCACAATACCAAGACAACCACCTGGTTGGATCCTCGTCTCTGTAAGAAAGCCAAAGCCCCTGAAGACTGTGAAGATGGAGGTAGAGATTCAGAAACCTTTTATACCATGCTTATTCTCTTAATCCTGCCTTACTCTTTTTGCTTAGATAATAAGTTTTCCAAAACTCTAAACAAACAATAGTATGTGCATAAGCACATAATCCATGGGTGAAGATCATGATCAACTGACTATGGTAATTGTGTCATTTTATATATATATATATATATATATATATATATGCACATATATATATGGATACTATATATGCATATTATATATACATATATAGTTTTAGGAGAAAATTTTTATAATTTTTTACTTACATACATGGTTTTAGGAGAAATTATTTATTTACAATTCTTTCTCTAAAGAAAAACTGAATGAAAATAAATCTGCCCCCCTTTTTACATATGTCCTAAAGGCAAGCTTTAGAGTGAGAATTAATGAAGGAAACACTTCCATTGACATTATATACATATGTGAGAATACCAATGCCAATCTCAATATCATGTATGGTGAAGGGGGAGTGGGGAGGGAGCTGGGGGAAAGCCCACCAAGTGCTGTGTGCATGTATGTCACTAGCACCATGAACTACATTATGATGTGAGACTATAGTGAACCAATAAAAGTATAAACATCTTTTTTAATTCTAAATAAATAATTAGGTATATTCCAACCACTAGGTAGCTTAGTCATGTCTGCTAAGCCTTCCCCATATATATATTTATGTATGTATGTGGGTACTGGGAATGGAATCCAGGGGCATTCTACCTCCAAGCTACACCCCAACCCTATTTTATTTTTTATTTGGAAACAGGGTCTCGCTAAGGTTGTTGAGGGCCTCACTAAGTTACTGAGGCTGACTTTTAACCTGTGATCCTCCTGTCTCAGCCTCCCAACTAC
Organism: Glis glis; assembly: GCA_004027185.1. NCBI lineage: Eukaryota > Metazoa > Chordata > Mammalia > Rodentia > Gliridae > Glis > Glis glis. Next base: position 40,041 of record PVJS01009419.1, read on the forward strand.
TGGGATTACAGGTGTGTGCCGCTATACTCGGCTAGCTCTTTTTATTTTGAAACTGGGTCTCGCTGAGTTGCTGGGGGCCTAAGTCTCTGAGGCTAGCTTCAAACCTGTGATCCTCCTGTCTCAGCCTCCCAAGTACCAAAACCTATTTTTTATAACTGAACAAGCAGTCATATTGATTTTTTTGATCATTGAAAGAATACTTAAGATCTGTGCGTTTTATATATGTCAATTGTACCTCAAGAAATCATTGTGTGTGTATGTGTGTGTGTGTGTGTGTATGGTACTAGGGATTGAACCTAAGGGCATTCTATCTCTGAGCTACACCCCCAGCCCTATTTTATTTTTTATTTTGAAACAGGGTCTCACTAAGTTGCAGAGAGCCTCGATAAGTTGCCAAGGCTGTCCTCGAACCTGCGATCCTCCTGTCTCAGCCTCCCAAGTACTGGGATTACAAGCATTCGCCACCACAACCAGATAAGAAATCATTTAAAAAAAATTTGTTTTGCAGTACCCGGATTGAACCCAGGGGTATTCTACCTCCGAGCTACACCCCCAGCCCTATTTTTTATTCTTTATTTTGAAACAGGGTCTCACTAAGTTGCAGAGGGCCTCACTAGTAGCTGAGGCTGGCCGCGAACCTGTGATCCTCCTGTTTCAGCCTCCCAAGAACTGGGATTACAAGCATGTGTCACCACACCCAGCAAAAATTATTTTATACCACATACCTTGTAAAGCATTTCAACAGTAAGTTCTTTCTTATGATGAAATTAGCCATTTTGAAGGCAAACTGAAATATATAATACCAGAGGGTTTGACTTTTTAGATTGAGGTACAGTATCAGTCTTGTAGGGCATGTCTATTTTGCTGGCCTCCCTTCTTTTTCCTGACCCCTAATTGTTTCAGTTCAATTCTCTGCCTTTTCCTGTTTTCTTGTGTAGAAGGTATTTATTCTCATAGCTTTAACTATCAATTTACTGTAACCAGACCTCTTATCTAAATCTCTAGGATTGTCCTCTGTTCTGAATTACATTTCTGTGTTTTGTATTGCTTTTGAACCTTTGTTTTCAACTGTTCTACTAGCACTTCAAATAAACTATTTTTTTAATGCAGTGCTAGGGATTGAACTCAGGGCCTTGCACATGCTAGGCAAGCACTCTACCACTGAATCATACCCCCAGCCCCCAAATAAACATATTTAAAACTAAATTTGACATCTTTCTCCTAACAAACACCACCCTTGTCCTTTCTGTTGTATATGCCATCCTCAAAATCATCTGGGACCAAATCTTTGTAAACATGTTTGCATCTTCCTCTCTTTGTTCTATTTCCTATACAGTTTTTAAGCCTTGTTGCTTTTCCTTTTTCCTGTTTTTGCCAATATGTTATTTTTCAAAATATCCAACATGTAGAAAACTGGAAGAATTTTACAGTGAACACATATATGCCCTCACTGAGATAGTATAATTAACATTTGTGGGGGGGGTACTGGGATTGAACCCAAGGGCATTCTACCTCCAAGCTACACCCCTAGCTCCATTTTTTATTCTTTATTTTGGAACAGGGTCTCACTAAGTTGCGGAAGGCCTCACTAAGTAACTGAGGCTGACCGCGAACTTGCAATCCTCCTGTCTTAGCCTCCCAAGTACTGGGATCACAAGCATGCGCCACTACGCCCGGCTTACAATTAACATTTTGCTATATTTGATTTTTTTCTCTTCCTCCTCTTCTTCTTTTCCTTCTCCTCCTCCTCCTCCTCCTCCTCCTCCTCCTCCTCCTTCTTCTCTCTCTCTCTCTCTCTCTCTCCTCCTCCTCCTCCCTCCCTCCCTCTCTGCTAGGAGTCAAACCCAGGGTTCTGCCAGTAATGTGCTCTGCCACTGAGCTACACCCCCAGCCTACTCTCGGTTTTTTTCAGAACTATCTATCCATCTGTCCTCTTTCTACACACTTTTTCCTTTATATCATATCTTTGTCCCCATTATTCTAATCACCACACACTTGGGTTATTCTCGATCTTTCTTCCTCTAGTTACTTCTACCTCTCTAATACATTTTTTATGCCAGTGGTTGGTCTCCAAAACAGTGGTACTCAAACTGTCTACTGGTATACAGTAAGAAAATGTTAGAACTTATTTTTCATAATGTAATTATTGCAAATTGTGTGTGTGTGTGTCCACACATACTAAGCTTTACTACTATTTTATGTGCAGATTGGTTAATGGCATTCTTAGTCATTCCATATGTCAAATTACCACATGCACTACCCATAGTGTTTGAGGGATGAGTGAGTGTGATACCCTTGCTTTCTTGCCAGGGCACTGTGAGTTTTGCAGTTTACTTGTGCCCAAGTAAGTAGATTTATAGACTATGATATGTGGTTTTTAAACTAATTCACACAAAATGGAAATGTTGCTTTAAAATATTTCTGCAAAGGTACTGATGACTGAAGATAATAAAAATATGCAAGTCCAAGCTAATAGTAAGAAAATGAGTTGACACTATTCATGTAGCTCATATAAGTTTTTTCAGTGACATTGAGATACTGATAATTTAGTCATTTCCTTTTTTTTTTCAATTTTTTTTTTTTTTTTGCGGTACCAGGGATTGAACCCAGGGGTGTTCTACCTCCGCACTACGCCCCCGGCCCTATTTTTTATACTTTATTTTGAAACCGGGTCTCACGAAGTTGTGGAGGGCCTCACTAAGTAGAGAGAGAGAGAGAGAGCTGAGGCTGGCCACGAACCCGGATCCTCCAGTCTCTGCTTCCCAGAGTACTGGGATTACAAGCGTGCGCCACCACGCCCGGCTGTCATTTCCTTTTTTAAATATCTAGTTTTAAATATGCTTGATTACAATACATATTAGTATTGTGTTTGTATTTATATTATATATCTTGGGAGTAAATGTTCAAAGTTTTTACTGAGAAAGGTACAAGATCAAAAAACCTTGGAGACATTGCCTAATACCACTAAATTAATCTTTCTAAAATATAACTACCTCTCCCTTGCTCCCTATTGTCAGCAGAATAAAGCCCAGACTTCTTAGTTCAAAGTATCAAAGATTTTTTTTATGTGAGCCATATCCTTTCTCCTTTACAAAGTCATAAACTATGTCATAAATATGACACATTTTTCTTTGCCTTTGTCATGTGCCCTTTTTTTGTGTGTGTGGTACTGGGGATGAATCCAGGGGCCTTCTACTGCCGAGCTACACCCCCAGCCCTATTTTATTTTTTATTTGGAAACAGGGTCTCACTAAGTTACTGAGAGCCTCACTAAGTTGCTGAGGCTGGCCCTGAACCTGCAATCCTCCTGTCTCAGCCTCCCAAGTACTGGGATTACAAGTGTGTGCCACCATGCCCAGATATATGCCCATTTCTTCTACCAATAATCAACCTTGTTCCATGTGTCCACCTGGCTCATACCTATTAGGGCTATTCTGTTTTGTTTTTGTGTGTGGTACTGGGGATTGAACGCAGGGGCATTTTACCTTTAAGCTATACCCCCAGCCCTTTTTGTTTTTATTTTTGTTATTTTTATTTTACCTTATTTTTTTTTTTGGTACTAGTGATTGAGCCCAAAGGTATTCTACCTCTGAGCTATACCCCCAGCCGTATTTTATTTTTTATTTTGAAATAGAGTCTCACTACATTGTTGAGGGCCTCACTAAATTGCTGAGGCTGACTGCAAACCTGTGATCCTCCTGTCTCAGCCTTCCAAGTATTGGGATTACAGGCATGAGCCACTGTATCCAGCTTCATACCTATTATTATTCTAAGTTCAAATCTCAAGTATAGTTTCTTTGGACCCTCCTCTGTCATTCTCTTCTATATCAGAATTAGGTGTTCTCTTCTCTATGTTCAATAGTAACACATGACTTAGGTAAGTGTAGCACTTATATTGTATGTGACTATATAGCATATTCTTTAAGAACAATGATTTTGTCTCATTCACCTGTATATCCCTTCAGCAGAGGCTTAAATATTTGGAAGAAGGGAAAGAGTTAAGGAAGAAGGGAAGGGATAAAAGGAGAAGGGAAGGGAAGGCAGGAAAGAAGCTACTTCGTCCTCCAGATTAATTTGCTCACCTTTCTTTGAAATATTTTTTAATCTATAAGGTTTGGGAAAGGGCAATAAATAATAAACCTGTCTTCGTTTACTAGTTTGGAGTCAGGAAAGAAATAAGATGCAGGTGATGGGTTCAGAAAGCCAGCTGATGAGGAATGTGGCTTCAGCCCTGCGTCTGCGTCTGTGTCTGTGTCAGCTTGCTGGTATTTACCCCTCCAGGCAGCACAGTTAAGCAGTCTTTGGCTTCCATGCAGGCCTCCTCCCCTGAGCAGGCATGGCAGAGGACAGACCAGAATGTACCTCTGGAGGCAGGCTGGTATCCAAAATAGCAAGAGGCTCCAGAGTCCCCCACCAAGCATATTGAGTTCATTCTGTAAAACTCATCAGTCAGATAATACATTCTTTTATCCTTGGAGAAGAAAGTGAGGGGACTCAGAGAAACTAGAAATGTTTCTCCCATTCTTTCCCCTCTTAGAATTTGAAGAGTTAGGATAAGCATATCCTCCTAATGCCCTTTACACTAAGGGTAACCATATATCTTTCTTGGCCCAGGACTAACCCAGTTTATATCTGTTGTCCCAGAATAATAATTATTATTGTCCCTTATATTCTTAAAAGTGAACAATATATTACATAGTCATCCTAATTATATTTTTCTTAAGATAAAACAAGCAAAATTACATTCGGTATTCTAGGAATATTCAAACTCCTTTAATATAAGGGCCACCCTCCCATCCCCACACAGCTTTCTGATGCTGCCTGTACTTCATCTGCTGGGGAGTCCACAGTGGGGACATTGAGCCGCCTTGTTTTATACTCAGCCAACCTTTACCACTAACTCTGTGCACTTCGGCTCCCCCATCAGTAGGGAGAGACTAGCACCTCACAAACTATTTTCAGGGTGGACTATATCCAACTCACATTGATATTCTCTTACAGGGCTCTGCACAGAGTGCATGCTGAGAAGAGGATAATAATAATAATAATTTTTTTGTGATACCAGGGATTGAACCCAGGGGCATTCTACCTCTGGGCTACACCCCCAGCCCGATTTTTTATTCTTTATTTTGAAACCGGGTCTCACTAAGTTGTGGAGGGCCTCACTAAGTAGCTGAGGCTGACCGTGAACCCAGATCCTCTGGTCTCAGTCTCCCAAGTATTGGGATTACAAGCGTGCACCACCACGCCCGGCTTAATAATACTAATTTAAATATAGGATTTTATAGTTTAGAATATTGTTTGCCTTCTTCAGAACATTTAAGATCTTCTATGAAGATCTTACAATTTCTAAAACTTGCCCTTTCCTTCCCAAACTTCTGATACTCAGAACCCAACTGTGTCTTTACACAGTATCTGATGGTTTAATTGCTGTACATATTTATCTTCCATTCAAATAAAATAATTAGTGTTTTGGTTTAAGTAGTTATCTTAAAAATACAGCATCAGGAATCCATTCTACTCTCAACCCACCCCATTTCTGTTACCCTGAAAGAAAGATTAAATTTTTACTAAAGGCAGCTTATAAATGTATTGAATGTTGATGTCATTTTGGAGCTTAGAGAATGATAAAAGAAAATTACCAACTGAATAGAGCTCCACTATGAGAAAGCAATTGTAATTCATACATTTAAATAAGAAAAATCCTATTTTGGGAAGAGAAAAGAAAGAAGGATAAATTCATGGGTGTTAGAACCAGCCAGCTGCTTGATATGCTAAAAATAATTATGCCTTTGAAGCAACTTTTTGGGGGGATGCTTTGGAAAAGATGATTAGGTTAAGTCTTTCCTATCTCAAAAATAAACACATTGCTCTTAGTCCTACTCTCCCCCCATCTATTTCACTACCTGTTCCTCCAACTATTTCATAACCAAGTTAAAAAAAAGTCATCTAAGGACTCTACCTTTTATTTTACTCTTCAGTGACTGTCTTTGCCCCCCCCCACCTTTTCATTGAAACTGCTTTTCCAATAACCAATAATCCAAAGTTACCAGAGTCTGGTAGATTCTTTCTAGCCTTTCCTGATAGCTTTGCAAAGCATTTGTTTTGATCATGTTTGTTTTCTCTTCTACCTTCTTTGATGCCTCCCCCACCCTGGACTACTCTTACTTTATCCACCTGCTCCCTAAAATGCCAGCATTCCTAGGGTTCTCTTCTTCACCTTTCTCTATTCACAGTTTGAGGCCATCTCATCCCCTGCCACGGTTTTAACCACAGTGTTTCCCAAATCTTTATCTTCCAAATCTTTATCTTCCTGTATTTCTCTTTTGAGTATGGGGTTCATATTGCCAAAAGCTAATTAGGTATCTCTACTGGGATGTTCTACAGTCATGCAAATGGAGCCCCTTCCCCTCCTGCCTTTGACAAATGACATGTTGTCCTCCCAATTGCTTGAGCCTAAACTAGTAATAATCCTCAGCTTTTTCTTCACCATACTCTTTGTTGCAGTAAACTACCAAGTCCTAGCAATTCTGTTTAAAAAAACCTGCCATTTCTTGAGTGCTCTTTGGTGCTAGGCAATATACTAGGCAGTTTGTCTGTCTGTCTGTCTTGTCTGTCTGTGTATTGGTGCTCAGGATTGAACCAGGGCTTCGCACCTGCTAGGCAAGCACTCTACCACTGATCTACATCCCCAGTCCTAATAGGCACTTTTAATGTATCATCCTCTCCTAAATGCCTCTAAACCCTAGTTAATTTATATTTTCTATTCCCATAGCCATTTTCATATTAGGATTCAGTAAATATTTGATAATGTATCATTTTTATGCCAGAGGAGCTGGAAACCTAGGAGCCTTCTTGGCCTCCTCCCCTTTTCCTCCCTCAGACCCTAAGTGGTCAAAATTCCATTACTGTGACTTTCCTCTCTCTCCATTCCTTCTCCCCATTCCTACTACCACTGCCTTAGTTCCAGCCTTCATAATTTCTTATCTAGTCTATTAATGCTTTCCTTATTTTTCTGCTTGTAGTCTTACTCCACTCCTAGTTAGTCCTCTATTACTACTGCCATAATCTTTTTCAAATACAAATTTAATCATGTCACAGTCCAGCTTAATCAGTTCCATCATCATCAAAATAAAGATTAGATTCCTTAATGTGGCATTTCAGGATTGTTGTAAATTTGTGTTTTCTTATAAGACTCTTTTCATATAATTTTCATTCAGGTCTATTAAATTATTTGTAATTACTGAAAATGCTAGGCATTTTTAATACCTCAGTGCTCTTTGATCTATCTGAAATGAACTCATTCTCCCTGAGTTCAAACATCTCCTCCTCCTCCTCCTCCTCCTCCTCTTCCTTTTCCTCCTCCTCTTCCTCTTCTTCCTCCTCCTCCTCCTCCTCCTCCTCCTCCTCCTCCTCCTCCTCTTCCTCCTTTTTCATGGTACTGGGTGGGGATTCGACCCAGGGCATTCTGTTTCTGAGCTACACCCCCAGCCCTTTATATATATATATTTTTTTTTTCAAACAGTGTCTCACTAAGTTGCTGAGCATTTGGCTAAGTTGCTGAGGCTGGCCTCAAGCCTACAATCATCCTGTCTCATCTATAATCCCAGTACTTGGGAGGTACTTGTGCACCACTACGCCCAGCTAAACATCACCTTCTTTTAAAGGATTTCCTGATAGCAACTTTTACAAGACAATTGGTGTGATTCCTCTTTACTCCCCACAAAAGCTTGTGAGTTCCTTCATCTTGTCATCTTCGACATTTGTCTCTTCCTGTCTGTCTAGACTATGACTCCTTGAGGTTGAGAACTGTATTGTGTTTCTAGCTTTGATTTCTACATAAGGAAGAAGAGGGGAGGAAGAGAAGGCAGGATGGGAATAAAAGGAAGCAATGAAAGAAATGAGTGAATGAATCTATCCACTCGATAGTATATAAAACTGCTAAGTATTTTAGCCTTGCTTTTATTACCTACATTTTTAAAAGGCAAGTAATATACCACCTCTTTACCTGCATTAATATACCGTGCAAAAACTGCTACTGATATCAGTGGTAAGGGTTTAAAATTACTAAAAGTAACTCAGAAGATAAATTGCCACATTTGTTTGCTCTCCTGAAGAAGGGCTATACTTAATCTGTTAGTTACTAATTGCTTTAAGTGCTAACTAAAATGCTAAGTCAACTTCCAAATTAACACTGAATATATTTATATTGATCTTTTATCCTTATTAATTATTAATAGGTCCTTTTTAGTGAAGGTTGCACATTTTTCGAATAGTAAATGTACTGTTTCAGCTGTCTTTATAGTTCCTTCACTTCTCCAACCTTCTCTAAAGACAAAGCATAATTCCAGTTGTGTGCAGTTGTAGAATTCATCCTTACTCAGCACCATTCAGTTCCTATGCTATTTCAAGAAAATTTCTAGTAAAGAAAAAAAACTCTCATGGAAGATATCAGTAAGGATAATGCTTTGATGATATTGTTATTCTGTATTTTTACAAATATAATCCAAAAAATATGCTTACTCATATAACAGTTACTTGGTGATAAAATATTATACCTGTTTAATTGATGACTGTTAGCTTCATAGCTACAGAGGATTAACATGAACAAAAGTGTATCTTAGTACTTCTTAATTTTCCCCCATTTTCACATAATTTAGATATTTGAATAGTTTCGCTATTCTTATCTATCATTTCAGCCAGGCCCTTCAAAGGAAAACCACAAAAATGTTAACATCATCAACCAATATATATGCAAAAAAAAATGTACTGGAGAAAAGTGTTGGTGATAATTGAGTTTTTTTCAGAACCTATCTACTCTTTATTCTGAGTACAGAATAATAAATTTTTTATAGCAAAACAGTTTGTATAGCTTGTCATCTTCATTATAGTGGAATTTTGACTTATAATGTTGTTGTGTCATAACTCGGACTCAATGGTATAAAATTAATAAGTCTTTTCACATATTCTAAGCCTGTTTGCTTTCTAGCATACTTCATTCATGTTTCAGCATAGCAAGAAGCACTATAAAAGAATTGAAAATAAAAGTATAATAGTACATCATAGCATACATCTGTGGATTTTCAAAATTTCCTTCTTGTTCAACTTGTATAACTCGTATAACTGATAGCCTATTTGGAACATTCCTGTCAGTTTAATCCATGCCTGACTATTAAGATGGCTCTTCAGAAACCTTAACTCTTAGAGAAATACATTCAAGGCATGAAGGAAAAGAAGAAGTTGGTTTTCACCAGATGCTCAGGTCAAGTTAATGTGAGGGAAAACAGGTGCTTTCTTAGGCAAATCCAGATTGCCCACTTGAAATGGGAGAAATCTAAGCGTGGACTTTCCTTTGAAGAGAAATGGGTCAGAATGTAATAACAGAAATGGTTACACATAATAGTGAAAAATTTAACAAGCAGCTGCTTCTCGTGTTGGACGACAGGGTCAGTGTATCTCATGTCAGCATTATCAGGCTTCTTAAGTAAAAGAAATATACAGTGATTTTTAGTAGTAATTAGTATTTTTGTCCTGTGATTCAGATACACACTGTTTAGTTTAATGTCATCTTTTGTTCTAGGATTCTAATTAACCTGCTGGCTATTGACAAAGCACTCAGACTTAACTTGTATTTGTTCTTTGAGAGTGAGCCCTCAGCTTTCTGACTCTCAAGTATTAGTGAAATAAAGTAAACAGATTTGTTCATTGATTAATTCTTTTCTGTTGGTTTTGAATATGACATTTTACTCAATTATTTTTGTTTACAGAGCTTCCTTATGGCTGGGAGAAAATAGAGGACCCTCAGTATGGGACGTACTATGTCGAGTAAGTTGTTACCTCAGTTAATATTCTCCCAAGTGGTTTCCTCTCAGCATACAGTGTTAGGGAACTTAGACACAGCACTTTGTGCTTCTGTGATCCAGCTTGCAAGCATTTCAAGCAGGGGGATGGGAAGGCATGGGCAGCGAGCACTTCCTTCACTGACTTGGAGCTTCCCAGAAGTAGGCTTTGAGTTTCTAAATATAGAAAGTAAAGAGGCAGAAAGTGGCACATTCCTGTATCCCAGCTACTCTGGAGGCTGAGGGAGCAGAATTCCTGGAGCCCAGGAGTTCAAGACCAGCCTGGGCACCATAAGGGAGACCCCATTACAAAAAAAAAAAAAAAAAGAATAAATAAGAAAGGAAGAGCCGGGTATGGTGGCTCACACTTGTAATCCCAGTACTTGGAAGGCTGAGACCGGAGGATCTGGGTTTGCGGCCAGCCTCAGCTACTTAGTGAGGCCCTCCGCAACTTAGTGAGACCCTGTTTCAAAATAAAGAATAAAAAATGGGGCTGGGGGTGTAGCCTGGAGGTAGAATGCCCCTGGGTTTCCCCAGTACCGCGAAGGAAGGAAGGAAGGAAGGAAGGAAGGAAGGAAGGAAGGAAGGGAGGGAGGGAGGG
>PVJS01009420.1:0-50380 GCA_004027185.1 Glis glis
AAACCGGGTCTCATGAAGTTGCGGAGGGCCTCACTAGGTAGAGAGAGAGAAAGAGAGAGGAGAGAGGAGAGAGAGAGAGAGAGAGAGAGAGAGAGATCGCACGCGCGTGCATGTGCGCTGAGGTTGGCCGCAAACCCGGATCCTCCGGTCTCTGCCTCCCAAAGTACTGGGATTACAAGCGTGCGCCACCACACCCGGCCTGGGTATCTTTTCAAAGGGACTGAAATCCGAATATTATAGTAATATATGCATATCCATGTTTATAGCATCACAATAGATATTAGCCAAATTATGGAACCAACCTATGTATTCATAAACAGATGAATGGATTACAAAATTATGGGATATACACACAATGGAATTCTACTCAGCAATAAAGAAGAACCAAATAATGTAATTTACAGGAAAATGGATGGACCTGGGGAACATTATATTAAGTGAGACTAGCCAGTCACAGAAAGTGATGGGTCATATGTTTTCTCTCATATGCATAAGCTAGGGAGTAATTGAGATACCAGAGGGAATTCAGATAATGAGGAGAGGCTGCAGTGGAGCCAGGGAGGTGGTCTGGGGTGGGGAGAGGGAGAATCAATGAAGAAGTCACTCCCATTGACATTATGTACATATGTGAGAATACCAATGTCAATCTCAGTATCCTGTATGGGGAAGGGGGGTAGGGAGGAAGCCAGGGGAAAGCCCACCAAGTGCTGTGTGCATGTATGTCACTATCACTATGTACTGCATTATGATGTGAGACTATAATGCACCAATAAAAGTACAAAAAAGTACAAGTATTTTCTATACAGTATAGCATTTCTATGCTTTAACTACTAATATCCCCACTGAGATACAAAAATATTAAAATATCTACCTTAATAATTATTCATGATAATAGGAATTATAAATATATGACTACAAGCCGGACATGGTGGTATATGCCTGTAATCCCAATAGTTGGGAGACTGAAGCAGTAGGATCATAGGTTTGAGACCAGCCTCAGCAATTTAGTAAAATTTTGTTTCAAAATGAAGGGCTGGTGGTGTAGCTCAGAGGTAGAATAACCTTGACTTTAATCCCTAGTACCAAAGTAAATAAATTATATGCATATATAATATATATGACTACACACAATTCTTATAAATTTTGAGATATATAAGCAGTAAATCAGCATGTCCTAGAATTTTCTTTGATGGGGATATTTGATTATGGATTCAATCTTCTTTATCCTTATGGATCTATTCAGGTTTTCTATTTTTTCATGATTTGATCTTGGGAGGTTGTATGTTTCTAGGAATTTACCAATTTCATCTTGTTCTTTCATTCTGTTGTTGTGTAACTCTTCATAATAGTCTTTTATAACTGCAAAAGTACAAGCAACCAAAGCCAAAATAGGCAATAGAAATGCATCAAATTAAACTCTTCTGCACACCAAGTAAATAATCAACCTAAGGAATGGAATAAACTATTTGTCAACCACACAACTAATAAGAAGGTAAAGTCTAAAATAGAAGAAACTCAGATAATTTAATACCAAGAAAACAAATAACACACTTTAAAAATGAACAAAGGATCTGAATAAATAATCTATCATAAAATACATTCAAATGACCAAAGAGTATATGAAAAAATGCTCAACATCAGTAATCATTGGTAAGTGCAAATCAAAACTGCAATGAGATATATAATTTAATACTGGTTAGAATGCATCAGAGACAAGAGATTTTTAATAGCTGTTGGGAAGGATGTGGAGAAAAGGGAAACTACACACCGTTGGTGGGAATGTAAACTCATTTTCCTATTGTGGAATACTATCTAAGATTTCCACAAAAAATTAAGAATAAAACTACCATACAACCCAACAATCCAAATTATAGTCATTAATTATGGATATTAATTAATTCCAAAATATTAATTAATTCTAAGAATTAATTATTGATATCTCATATATAGCATGGTAACTATAGGTAGTAGTAATATTATATTATATTTGAAATTTGCTAAAAGAGTAGATCTTAAATGTTCTCATCACCAACATATAAACAGGTACACACACACAAATGGTAACTATTTGAAATAATGGATATGTTAATCATTTCACAATGTATACTTATCAAAATATCATATGTACACCTTAAATATATATGTAATCCTTGTCCATTATAACTCAGCAAAGCTAGAGAAAAATAACATAAATAAAAGATAGACATACTAAGTGTAGACAAAACATAGAGCAATTACAATTTTTATATCTTGCCAGTGGGAATGTAAACTGGTACTTCTACTTCTGAAAATAGTTTAGCAGAGTCTCAAAATGGTAAACATACAACTAACATATGATACCGCCATCCCATTCCTAGATATTTGCTCAAGAAAAATGAAAACACATGTTCATTCAAAGATTTATATACCAAATGCTCAGAACAGCTTTACTTGTAATAGTCAAAAGTGGAAATAACTCAAATATTTATCAATAGATGAATGTACAACCAAAATGTGGTATATCCATATAATGGGAAACTATTCAGCAATTAGAAGGAATAAACTAATGATACATGCAACAACATAAATGAATCTCAAAATTAATTCATTCCTTCCTGAATGAAGTTGGCCAGACCAAAAATAGAGTACATACTATATAATTCCATTTTTGTAAAGTTCTAGAAGAGAAAACTGATCTATGGTGGCAAAAAGCAGCTCTACAGTTATCCGTGGACAGGATAAAGGGAGTGATGAATTACAATGAGCCCAGAGGGAATCTTTTGTAGGTCGTAGAAATGTCATTATCTAGCTTATGGTCATGGGTTCATGGTGTAAACATACATCAACAGTTATAAAGTCTTATAACATAAATGTGTGCTTTTTTGTCAATTACATATCATTGAAGTTGTATTTTTTTTTAGAAAATGGTAAAATAGGAAAGAGAAACATATTTAACTAATCGTTGTGATTGCTATGGGGAAGAAGGAGGGACTGGAAGTAGAAGCTTGAGGGGACTGTTGAAATCCTTGAAAGACAACATTACTTAATTATGTTGAGGGTAAAATCCGGAGCCCTTACCTATAAAATCTTACATAAGCTGGGGCTCCTTCTTATCTTTCTTTGATTAACTACTAGGTCTCTTGAATCTGTTTAAGTTCTCTGTCCTCATCCCTTTTTCCATAATACTCCCATCTCAGTGCCCTCTATAACGCTGCTCTGCCCAGAAACTTCTTCCTAGTATCTACATGGCTCATTCCCCCAACTCTTGGGCCTACCAGGACTCACGCCATTTAAAACAGGAAACAAACTCCTACCCTGGTACTCTCAATCTCTCTCATCTATTTCTATCTGATAGGAAGTATATCCTTCTAGCATAGTGTACAATTTATGTGTTTATTATGCTTTTTTGCTTACTTTCTGTCTCCCCTCACTAAGACAAAGCTCCAAAAGAAAAAGCTTTTCATTTTTCTGTATTTTTCACCAATTTAGCCTTAGCACCTAGGACAATGCCCAACACTTGTAGTGCTTTATAATTATTTCTCAAAAGACTTTCATATATATGCAGGTATATATTTTATATATATACATATTTCATTCATACATGCATAATACAATATTTTACTGGAAGCATAAAGAAAATATTAAAAAGAATTCAAAATTATTAGTTATGGCAAAATAGTATATGTGAGTGATTATTTTTCTTTGCGAAAATGTTTATATAACAATTAAAATATAACACATTTGAAGATTATACATTATGTAAAATAGGATTGATTTTCTAGTGCAGAGACTTAAAGTACATGGTGCAAAAATTAAACCAAGATTTGCAATGATGTAGGTCTAGCTAGTTTTCCTTTTACTGAACTTATGTGTTACATACGACATATATTCTATTTTGTAGCTTAGATGTATGCAAAACAATAAATTATATAGATTCAACCATAAAGCAATTTGGTTTTTGAATACGGATACTTTCCTTCAATTGGATCACTTAAACAAATTTCTAAAGTGAAACTTTGGAGGAAGTACTCATTCTTCTTTCATCTAAAAATGATTTGGGGGTGAATAAATAAAACAGAGCTAGTTATCTTCAATTTAAAGTAAAAATGAAGGACCTCCATAACATATATAGCAGAGAATTCTTACCAGACTATACTTATAATGGTAGGAAAAAAGAAGGATTAATTTCAAAGTGAAACAAGTTTCTAGCAAGGCGATTTTTCTGAAAATTTATCATGTCCCAGTTTACTTGAGTGAACAGAACTAGAAATAATCACGTTTCCTTGTGAGGTCTAATGTATGAATATATAACTTTAAAAGTGTGATCCATATTATAGCCACATCAGCAAGTAGTTTACTGTATTGGCTTTGGGCAGGGAATTTATGAAAAATGAACTGAGAAAATCTGGTGCTGCTATGGGTAAATTAGGGGGACAAGTTGAAAAATCCAAATTCAAACAACCAATAAACCAGATGGCTCAGAGGAAAACTTAATTGTTATACATAAAATTTAATCTGAAACAGGCACCATCAAGGTAAGTTGCTCTTTAAAACTCACATGGTAGAGCAGGCAAACCTTAGTTCCTAGAAATCTCTGCACATTGCTGCTTTTCAGATGGAAAAATCCCATTTTTCAAAGGTCTGCCCACTGGTTTACCAGATAAGCAGAAAAAAAAGATAAGAAAATACCAATATAAAGATATTCTTGTTTCTGAGAAAGTATAGATATAAAAAAGGCAAAAAAAATTTACCCATTTTTTCTTATGCAGGTTTTCTGTTATTTTATATTCGTGTATTATTTCAATTTACTTTTATGGCAGGTTAGGGATTCAGAAATTATCATAAAAATGAAAATAAAGTGATATTCAGAGGTAGAATGGTAATCTTATTTTGTTCTAAGTGTAATGTTGATTAAAACGTGAAAGTGAAGACATTAGCAGAGCTGTGAGATTTGACTTTAGGAATGTTGAGATCTCTTGAGTCAGTTGCACTCATACCAGAACTATGTATAGATGCAACAGGGAAAATACACTCTCAGTCATCAGTTGTTTCCAGAGATACCTGCAGGGGAACAGCAAATCAGGTGCATTTACATTTTGAACTTCAAATCTCTATCTTGAATCCATCTTCCTTGTGATCTGAGCCCAACATATTGCATGAGTCACAAGAAGTCCTTTTGCTCACTGTTGCAATTCTAAGCAGTATGAAACATAATGTATTTCCTGGCTTCACATCTGGCTTTCCAAGTTTCCTACCTGAAGACAATCAACCATAACATGGGTAGAATCAAAGAGTCAAGCCCTAGAAAGATATGTCACTTGAACATGAGAGCTTCTGTTCTCTCTACTTCATCTCTTCCAAATCTTCCCCTCAGATGCTGTCAATGAAGTTTCCCCAGGTCCATACCTTGAGAGTAACTTTACATGAGTTTACGAATTAATTGTGTGGGGTAGGCAGTGTTGTTTATAGCTACAAGGCGACTCCTTTTCTGAATGTGAAGCTAATAGAACATGTGAAGTGTCTAACTGACATTCATGTTTATTCATAACACATTTCTTATGTGTTATAAATTTTCTCCATCTTTCTATAAACATTTACTAAGTACCTACTAAATGTCACACGCTTTTCAACTTCCTGGAGCTTAGTAAATGATCTATACTGGTTCCATTTATTTTCTTTCAAAAATATCAGTACATTATAATTATGCATAATAGTGAGATTTGTTGTTACATATTTTCAGAGTATTTTAAAGAGATGTGTGACGTGCATACACACAGGAAGACATTTCTCAAATTTTGTATTCTCTAAAAGCTATTTACATGTATTCTTCTTTGTGTTCTGAATTGTACTTGATTTTTCAGGGATCATGAAAGTAGAAGCAAATATATTTTTAAAATGCCATGAGAGAGAAGTGTTTTGTGCAAGCTATTCAGTGTGGATTGGCCAGGGCAAGTCCAGCCAGAACTGCAGTCACTTGGATGTGTTACACTTGTCTTTGCAGGAGCTGCCATAGCGAAATTACTGAGCAATGAGAATACCAGCAGCTACCCAGTTCTCAATGAGGGGCCAAAACAAGAGTTCCACATTAATTTCTTTATCATACTTTTTAAGGACAGATTTCCTTGGGAGAAGAAGCAAAGAAACAAAATTTTTATTACTATGACCCATCTTGTAAAATAACTTAAGATTAATTTTCTTTAGGAAGAGCTAGAAGATATGGAGTAATCCAGGTTTGTTTATTCCTTTGAAGCTGAACAATTCTAACTCCAATAATTTTTTAGACATTTTTAAAACTTTTAAGTGTTAGAGAAAATTACTTCACACCTGGGTTCTAGTAACCTACAAATGGCAATTGTTACCATTTTCTCAAATTTGCTTTAAGTATTAAAAGAAAAGATAAAGTTGAAGTGCTGTTGGACTAACACAGTTATTTATATCTTCTTACCTATTTTCACAGAGGCAACCACTATCATAATATTTTCTTCCATTCCATGTTTTCATAGATTTATATATACCTATAAATGTATTGATTAATAATATCTATTATATGTACTAGTATATGTGTTCTTACAAAAATCTAATTTAAAATATTCTATGTAATGTTCTAAAGGTTGTTTGACATGATTTCATATATTTATATTATTTTCATATAATACATACAAATTCTCTCTTCATATATATATGGAAAGAGTAATCTATTTATTAATCTGGAGAGTTTATTTTTGAAAGTATTAGTTTTTCCCATTATATAATTTTACTATTTTTAAACTCTTGCTAGAAATAATTAACAAAAATCAATGTACCTGCCTCCATGTTAGTATGTGTGATTTCCTCTATGGTCTATGTTATACCCAGCAATGGAAATTTTGTGTCATAAAATATAAACAAATTCAAACTACTATTTTCCACCAAATTACCTCTCTAGAGTATTATCAGCTATGGCCCAATAATGTTTAAGAGTTTTTCTTCTTTACCTTTTGTTGTGGTTGCAGTGGTACCGGGGATTGAAGCCAGGTGCATTCTACCTCTGAGCTACACCCCAACCCTTTCTTATTTTTATGATTTATTTTGAAACAGGGTCTCACTAAGTCACAGAAGGCCTTGTCAAGTTCCTGAGGCTGGCCATGAACCTGCAATCCTTCTGTCTTAGCCTCCCAAGTACTAGGATTACAGGCTTGTGCCACCATGCCTGGCTCATCTTTACCTTCTTTGGTCATCCCAATTTCCTTTTCTGTAAATTGCTTGCTCATGTGTTTTGCCAATTGATTTGCTGCTGCTTTTCACACATACTTTCTCCACCATGACATGACAGATTTTGGAGGTGTCTCCTACACACCTCCAGCATCTGTACCCTACTCAGGAATCAAACCCAACTTACTTGCATGCCATGTTTACATAGATTTCAAAATATGGTGAGGAAATGGCAATAGAAACTTTGTAAGCTGTTATTACTATTAAATGAGACTTTTGTATTATAATTATAAAAATACCATAAAGCCCATATTTCTGGACCAAACTGTTTTCTTTTCCATTAGAGTTCAGAGGGAAAATGATGGACAGACACTTGTAAGTCAATCTTATATATAAAGTTATTCTCCATACTCCCATTGAAAAAAAGAAATATGCTCCCGACCCTCTTGTTGTACAGTTAATTGCAGAAAAATTAAAGAAATAGAGGACATACACTCAAGATATTAAATAATGATCACTAAGTTCATTGCAATAAATATCAAAGTCAATTGGATTAACACTATATAAGAATTCTCTAATTCTTTAGACATGTGATAAGGTCAGTTATTTAAAAATCATTTTTAAGATCAGGAAGAAAATAGTTACTTTATTCTCAATTGATGTAAATTGGTTCTTAAGCTCTTAATCTGCCAGTTGGTGATGAAGGACAAAAGGACTTAAAATTGCCAAGTGAGGATAGTTCAGGCTCTTCAGATCTGAATCAATCTCCTAAGTAGACTTCACAACATTACAGGTAAAAGTTTAGACATTCAGAGCTTTCCTTATCCCATTCCAACTTAGCCAAGATACCAGGCAACAAAGGGGCTGTCATACAGACATCAGCTGTGGAAGCTGAAGATTACGGCCATAGCAGTTCGTTCATGAGCACTTGTACACCATGAGTTCTTCATTGGACTACCAAGTGTTAATCTTCTGATCATCTCATATCTACTACATAGTGATCCTACATGTGCGAAAGACAGGAATGCTACTTTTTGATCATTTGCCTCTTGTAAATATGTTTGCAAATGCTTTGCCATACTGTATACGGTACCAAAATCATGTGATGCTGTTGAAGATGGGTTTTTGCTTTCTCAGCTTCCCCCATCTTAATCTATGTATTTCTTCCACATACAATCTTGAGAATTCCCTTTAATGGAGGAATGGTAAGCTGACACCTACTTTCTTTGACTATAATTTTCTCTCCCAGGATTTCTTTTGCTTTCAACTCAGACAAGTGTCTACATCTAACTTTGGCATGTGGAATTTCTATCATAATATATTCTCAGTTCTCTATCTGGCTTAGAATAAAACTGACTACTAAAGCTTGGTTCTAACAGAACTGGCCTCTTGATATATTAATGGAGCTTAAGGAATATAGAAAATCCTCTTCTTTTTCAGTAATGCCTAGCTTTCCAGGATATTGTCTCACAAAAGTCTCAGAAATTCTTATTGATTTTAATGACTGATTTGACAGTCAAAACCTAGTAATGATTTTATTGCTCTAGTTGGTATATCCATCTCATCAGAGTTAAGCCTCTTGGCTTGGTCTTAAGAGAAGACTAGAGGGGAAAATTATTTAGGAGAAATAAAAATAAATCAGGTTAATACTTTCCAAATCTTATCCCATTATGGGATAAAAGAATTGGCAATAAAATATAATTCCATTGTATATTATTTGTAATTTTTAATAAATTTTGAAGCTTTTGCAGTTGAAAAATTCTATATAATTTTATTATATGATCTCTAATTGAATATATTTACATCTTTGTAATTTTTACTCCATTCCATTTTTATTATGAAAGGGAACTTTAAGATATAAAATGCCTGGTCCTAAATATCTTAAGTATACTTAAGCCATATAAAACTGCACATTTCTATTTTTTGAAAAATCAGAAAACTAGGTATATTTGGAAACAATTCCTTCATGAAACAATTAACTGGAGGTGATTAGAGGCTGGTGATTCTCTATGGGATTATTCTCTTGGTTTGTCATAGTTTTCTCTACTTCCTATTTTCTCTTTGACACAATAACCATTTTACTTATTAATAATAACAGCATGGTGTCTGTGAGCAAATGAGTCTCTAAATATATGTGAACTATAGACACAAACTTAAAATGTCCTTATTTGGATTGGGTAGACTCTGAGTTACCATCATCATCAACAATCCAGAGCCAGAACGTACAAACCCAGTCCACAATACCCTATGCTGAATGCCACCTCAGCCATCGTGACTTCTGTAATGCGATCTTCCACCTAAAATTAATTCTGGCACCAACAATGGCCTGCATCTTCAATGATTAATTCTAGCAGTTCTCACATTTATTATCTTAACACATTATTATCTTAACTGTTTAACAGTCTCTGCTCCCCTCGCTCAGTGGGAAGGCCAGTAAGGCTACTCCAGCCAGGAAGGGTCATGTGGATCTTCAGTATCAGATAGAAATGAGGATGATAGTTGCGATGCACAAATAAAAGGAGCAAATAACAGATGCAATCCAAATGATATAACCAAGACTATGTCACAAAGCATGCCCCAACAAGAAAACAGAAATAAACCTGAGACAATGTGTCAGAAATCAGGATAAAAGAGAGACTATCAAAGAGACCAGTTCTAGATGGGTGCTGGAGGACATGCTACAGGTAACTGGTAGGTAGGCTAAATCTTTGAAAAAACCTGGGATTAATTGGACTGAACTGGAATATTAAATTTGGGTTAGCACTAGAATGAGGCAGTTAGAATGTACCCTCTGACTTTATTCTCCAGATTGCAAATAAAAGCCTGGATTTGTGAGGCAAATCCAGGGCGTAGGTATGACTACCCTTAGAGATTATACAGGAATGAAGTTTAGAAAGTCTGTAGTAGAAGCATAGAAAGTCAGTAAGACTAAAATATTCAAAATGTATATAGTATTTATACTTTAATCTGAATATTTGTCAAATCAGAGCTATCTCTACTTATAACTGTGTACTACATGGATGTGCATTTTTATTCAAAGTGTTTTGTGAGAGCTTAAATCATGTCCGTATAAAGGAGGGAAATGTTCCATAAGAGCATAGGATCGTTAGAAAGTTAACGATCACTTTGGAAACCAGATATACATTCTCATTAGGGTAAGCTGAACAGTATTCCATTGCCTCTCATTCTTTTGGAGCATGAGAGCATGTGAAAAAGTCTGGGCCAGGCAGCTGGAGGACATGGCATCTACGGAGGAGAGCTGAGCTCTCCAGGCCACAGCAAACTGCAGGTGCGTGAGTGATCTTGGGTCTAGATCAATTTAATACAACCGAAAATTGTCAATTCCTTGAACTGGGAGTTAAATAAGCCTTTACTATTTTGAGCCACTAAGTTCTGGAGTGACTTATTATACAACAAAAGTTTTTTGACGTGGTAACTTTTGAAAATAAGCATGCAAGTTAAGATGTTTATGTGCATACCTCATCTCCACTTCTAGACAGTATGGCACTTGTGACCAGGGTCCATCTATTACCATCTTTGATTTTTTTTTTCTATTAGAACAAGAATAATGATTTGAAACTTAGAGTAGAATGTCAGGAATCAAAATTTGTGGTTCATACAAATGTCGTATGAGGGTCAAGAGGGCAGAAATTAGTATAGGAACAAGCTGAGAGTATCAGGTCTACATTTGGCTCTGTTAACATTCCATAAGTATTCATATATTTATACATCTATACATCTATCTTATCTGTGTGTGTGTGTGTGTGTGTGTGTGTGTGTGTGTGTGTGTGCGCACGAGAGAGAGAGAGAGAGGGAGAAAGAGAAAGAGAGAGAGAGAGAGAGAGAGAGAGAAACTGACCAGGGATTGAACCCAGGGACAATCTTCCTCTGAGCCACACCCACAATCCTATTTTATTTTTTTAAATTTTGAAATAGGGTCTCACTATTTATCACTATTTATCAAATTGCTAAGGGCCTTGATAAATTGCTGGGGCTGGCCTTGAACCTGCGATCTTCCTGTCTCACTCTCCCAAATATTGGGAGTACAGGTGCACACTACCATGCCTGGCTCCATACATCTTTCTTAATCTGTACACATGAGTACCCTTCTAATAAGACATATCTGGTGAATTTTTCAATGTCACTCACATAGTTTATCTGTTCATATCCTTAAAAATTTTAGGAAGGGGTATTTCTTCTGAGATGAAAAGTGTTCCTTCTTCTCAAATGGCATAGAAAACACCTCATTTCCTACCAACACTGATTTTTAGGTTTTTATAATGGCTAAAACAGAGATATGAATCAGAGCTATTCTTTTACTTGACCTATGAGTTGTCAGTACCTTGTGGTATTACCCTCCTCTTTGACTTCTTTAATGCCAGCACACACCAGTAAAGTCATTCAAAGTTCTCCTCCTTGCTGGACATAGTGATGCATGCCTGTAATCCCAGTACTTGGAGGCTGAGACAGGAGGATCACAGGTTCAAGGCCAGCCTCAGCAACTTAGCGAGACCCTGTTTCCAAACAAAAAATAAAATAAGACTGGGGACTGAGGGTGTGGCACAGAGGTAGAACACCCCTGGGTTCAATTCCCAGTGCAAAAATAAGAAAAGAAAAGAAAATGTTCTACTCCTATTAGGCATCTGGGGAAGAGAAGGGAATTAACAAAAGAAAATAGAGTTTGACAAAATTAATACCCCTTCAGCATTCTCTCTCTTAGGTGTCACAACAAACATATCAGCACAAAAAGTACATAGCCATATACGTGTTTTGCTATTACTGGTCTGTGTGTTTTCCTACCTATTACACATTTTTTTCCTTTAGCATAATGTAAAACAGTTACATTTTACAATGTGACTACCCCTAGAATTTATACAGGTTATGTTTTATAAACTTTGAAATTTGTACTATACTAACATGCATGCTGTTTTGGGAAAACAATCAGCTAGGCTATTTAAAAAAATGGCATGATGGTCGGTTTTTAAAATGTATTACCTAAATTACTATTAATAATAGCATGACAAGATAATTAACACCTGCACAGCATTTTTCATTTTAAGAGTACTTTAGAAATATTAATTGCATAACCTCTTCAACACCCCACTTTACAGCTAGATAAACCAAAGCAGAGGTTAAGTGATTTCTCAAAAGTAAAAATACCCTGCATAAAATTTAGCAATATGCCCCTGATATCTCTGCCTTAACCTTAGAACATTGAGTGATCCCTTTTCTCCCTTCTTATCTAGGATCAAGAAAACTGAGCATGGCATTAATATAATACTCTACCACCAGTTATAATAGTCAACAGTCCACCTACTATATTATATTCAGATATGCTTTCTGCAAATGAAGAAAGCCTAAGGAGAAATCAACCAGGAAGATAAATAATTAAAATCTAAGACTTCTTGACTCTGTTTCCAATTTGAAAGTACAAAAGAAGTTATGAATATATTTGTTGGTGGGAAATGCTATTGTCTTCTCACCTCAATGAAAAGGAGAATAATAATTAGCCAATAAAGTTAGAAGGGGGGAGATATAGGTGAGAACAATACAGAATACTTAGAATTCACAAATGTGATTCTAGGCCAGTTGATATGTCAAACTGACACAATTTCTCAGGTGATGTTAACTCTGCAGAGGCATAGTGAGTAAGCAATATTTGCAATTAATTTATCTATTATCTCTTTCTTTTGCTACTTACCTAGAACAGTTATTTGTTCCTTAGAGTTGTCAATACACCAATTTGGCTAATGACTACATTTTTATATAAAATTTGACCTCTATCTCTCAGAAACAAGTAAGTTTGTGCAATTAGTCCTACTCAATAAAGGTAGCGTAAGCCTGCATAGTGGTACGGTGATTTCTGTCACACTGTGTACATGCAACATGTAAAAACAAACTGCAAGATTTTTACATTTGACTAAGTATTCTTTACAAAACCCACTAGGTCCCTGATAAGATCTCAACAGGAAAACTAATAAGGATATAGAAAAAGAAATGCTCTTATTTAGTGAAGTCGGAGAATAGTCTCAGTGATCAGATGTATAAATGATGAGATTCAAACAAAGTAGGGCAGATAATAGAACAACATCAAAGCTATATATTATATTAATTACCTGGTGCCAGCTTAGTGGGAAATATGCCATAATATAAATAAACTAGTTTTTATATGATTAGGAAGTCGCTATTACAACCAAAATCTATTAGTATGTGTACTAATTTAATTATAACTATAGAAAAATTATCAAATTCTGTGTAATTACACTTTCTTGAGTGTTTTGTGCTGCAATCTCTGAAAAAAAAGTCAGTATTCATTTAAATAGAATATATAAACCATACTTTTTCTAGCATTACAGTAGAACAACTACCCCAAATGGTTCTTCTAATGGAGAATGAAAAAAGCATGGAGGGGGGGGGATAAAAAGAAATAGAACATAGAAGGAAAAGAAAAGGCATGAAAACAGGAAACTTGTGGATTTCAAACAAATCTTGAATAATTTGAGCTTCCATGTTGACAGTTTCAGGGACACTGAGACAGGAGATAAAGCCGAGGGAAGGTTGGAGATGACAGTGCTGTAGGAGCCCATCTCATAAAGCAAAGACGCCAAGGGGATACACAGGCAATATAAACTAAAAATGAGCCTACCGTTCAGAAGGAGAATATAAATCAAGAACACAGTCCTTTATAGGAGGAAAAGTATAATTTACTTTAAGAATTTGTGATCACAACTCTGACCTCATGTGGTTTTGTTTTGAAATTCAAGAGAACTTGGTGGTCCAGAAGACCTCTAAATGCTCCACATTAATAGGGTACCAAGGCAACTATTAGAAGCAAACATATATCCTCTATGAAAAGAATAACTTTAAGTCCAACCCTGCATTGTTTTTTTCAGTTAAAGATACAAGAAAACTGAACAGTTCACAGTCAAAAATTATAAAATACAATTTAAGAAACATGAGTGAAAACTACCCAAAACAACTGCTCTAGGCAAGGTGATACGTTGCATCTTGAAGGAAGGTTGTGTGCTCAATTGTAAGGAATGAGGTTGGCCGGGAGCTTCTTTTAGGATCCAACTTACCTTCAGATAATACCTTCATTCTAAGTTGCACCGTCCTGAGTCAGCTTTCATCTGGTGACAGAGCAATAAGAAGGCCCAGTTCCTTTTGGCCAGGATGAGTCCAGTGGGACATATTTATTCTACAATACCTCTCCGTGTTGGTTGATGCTTGTGTGGAACCCACATTGAGGTTTGACTTTGTCTTCCTGCTATTCACAGGTATTCACACTTTGTAAATATCTTACACCTCAAATTTGATCTCACCATCTGCTTCCGAAAACCCAACATGTAACTACTACAGACAACAGAAAGGACACTCGAAGACTGATGATAATAAAAGCATCAAGTACTCAATATAAAATAAATATGTTTAATATACTTTAAGATATTAAATATTAGTTTAAAAAATAAAATGGAAAAGAGATTTTTAAAATGAGATCTGGAAAAGATCCAAATAGAGTTTCTAGAAGTGAAAGATATCAGAGATGAAATTATAAATTCAGTGGATGGATTAAAAAAGAAAACATATGGCTGAAGAGATAATGAAGTACAAAATGTATTTTAAAATTTTATCTAGAATGCAGCTCTGAGAAAATATGATTAAAAATATGAAAGAGAGGTTGGGACATAGAGATAAGTGAGATATATGTCTAAGGGTAAATTAAAAAAAATAAATAGAGAAAATGGGGGAAAGGAAGTTACTATATAGAATGATAAACACTACAAAGTTTGCCATAATGTCTGAAATAAAGCAAACATTAAGATTCAGAAACCCCCAAATATCTCAAGCCCAATTTTAAAAACTGAATTACACATCTATTTACAACATATTGAGACTATATAACACTAAACTAAAAAAGATCTCTAAAAGAAACAGAGAGTAAAAAAAGAACAGCATTTAGACTAAAACTAGAATAAAAGACAGAAGACTGAGTGTATTATAATACTGGTTAATAATAAAAGAAAGATTACCTACAATGTTATGTCTAGTGATAATGCCTTTAAGGGGTGATGGAGAGATAAAGACATTTACAAATAAAAAATAGAGAGAGCTTATCAACAAAAACCACACCAAATAAAACTATAAGCAAATTTTAGATGAGAAGAAATAGTGATCAAAGATGTTGGAAAATATAAAGTCAAACAAGTTGAGACTAAACTCAAAAGAAATGTTATTGGTGTAAATAAAAGTACTAATCATATCTAAAATAATGTTAACATAAATTTGGAGGGATTTGATTAGATTAAATAACTATAGTTTATATAGTTAAAAAATAAATAATATTTAAGGATGCTAGACTTGATTCTTAAATAATGCATGCTAATAATGCATGTTAACATTCCAAGAGATTGGAATAAAATAGATAACTGAGTGCTAAGATGCTAAAATATCAGCAAAGTATTTTTTAAAAAATCTAACACAAAATCATAACAAGCTAAATCTAATAAAGTATTACAGATCATACACATGATCAAGTTGGGTTTATTTTAGAATCAAATCTTTTCTATTAAAATTAGTAAATATAACTTAGCATTCTGATAAACTATGATAAACAAACCATTCCAATAGTTCTGGAAATAGTGTCTGATAAAATTAACATTCACTTATGACAAACTGTCATCAAATTAGGGATAGGATACTTCCTTAAAGCTGTAAAAGATACATGCAAAAATAATTGAAACCAATATTGTTATTGCTGTAAAATATTTAAAGTCTTTCTTTAAAATCCTGAAAACTATTTTTAACTCTGCTAATATAATTTCAGTTTACCATTAGACTGAAGTTCTAGTTAGTTCAGCTTTATTAAAACAATAAGTAAAGGAAGGATTAGAGAAATGAAACTCTTGTTTGTTGCAGATGATGCCATTGTCTATGTAGAAAGCCCAAAGTACAGATAAATTATGATTAAAACATTAACAGGGTCACAAAATATAATGCTCAATATGTAAAACTCAATTGAATTTCCATAGATTGTCAACAATAGGATACGTAATTTATTTATTTATTTTTATAATTTTATTGGTGCATTGTAGTCTCACATCATAATGTAGTTCATAGTGGCAGTGACATGCATGAACACGGTACTTGGTAAGATAGGATATGTAATTTAAAATATATATTATATTTGTCTATGTTAATACATGGATATACTATTTAGAGTCACAATAATAAGTAAAAATAACTCTAATAAAATATATGATACCCTATTGTGTCGAAAATTTTAAAGTATTACAAAAGAAATATGCCCTAATATGCTTTTGAAAAAAATTGACTCATTATTATCAAGGTATCCAATTTTATAGAATTGGTGTATCAATCAATGTTATTTCAATAAACAGAGTAAGATTATTTTTTCCACATGTGTTTTTTTTCAACTCAACAATCTGATTATTTGAAAACCAGATAAAAAACCACATATCCAAATATTTCCAAGGCACACTCCATACACCTTGAAGAGAAACACACGATGAGTGAATCAAACCTACAGTAAATCAGAACTTACTATAAAGCTGTGGTGTGTATGTGTGTGTGGGGGTGTGTATGTGTGTGTGGGTTGGGTGTATTAGGGATTGAACCCAGGGGTGTTCTACCTCTGAGCTATACAGAAGCCTTATTTTATTTGTTATTTTGAAATAGGGTTTCATGAAGTTACAGCCTCCCAAGTACTAGGATGACAGGCATGTGCCACCATGCCCAGTTAACTGTAAAGCTGTGCTTGAATTGCTCACTGCTACTCCCTATGCAAGTCTGGAGGTCCCGGGAGATTCCTTAACTCTCTTCTGTGTTCAGGGATGATGGTCCCCAACGCCCTCTACTTCTCCCAGACTGCCTTCTTGGAAGCCACATGCCCACAGCCCCAGCCAGGCTGGCGCTGTAGCTGAGGAGAGCAGTGATATTTTTATAAAACTAATGGGATTTGTTGTAGAAGAAAGAAAACACTACACTGTTCATCCATCACCATGCCAAGTATTTATAGGGACCCAAATGTGTGTGAGATATGAAACTTGTCTTCCTGGGACAGGATTCCTATCATGGACCCAGTCAGCTCCCAGGCTCGGCTTTATCATCCAAAGAACTGCTCCACCCCTACCTAGTTTGGAAAACATTTATAAAAAGCTGACTACAGCTGTAGATGTTTTGTTGATCCTGGCCACGGAGATTTATCTGAGTGGGCCAGACAAGGTGTTCTCCTCCTGGATGCCATCCTCATGGTTCCAGCTCATCAAGCTGTTGCCTGGCAGGGATTCTGCTCTTGTCTTCCTGGGAAAAAAGATTCCAGTCCAGAGACAGAGATAATAGACTAAGAAAAACTGAAGTATTTATTTAATCAAAAAGAACGTGGAGAGGCCCCTCCCAAAAGAGGGCAGACCCTTCCTGTCTTCTACCTTGTGGGTTTTGATGGCCTGCTTGGAATCCTCCCTCCTCCTGAACTATTCATTTGGGGTGGTTATATTTGCCCCCCCCCAAAGTTTAATACATCTGCACCAAGGTTTAATGCACCTGCTCCTATCTGTCCATGTTGGGACCTTTCCCATCACCAACAAAGCCAAACCCATGGGGGCGGTGAGGGGTGCACAATGTAAATGATATTGTAATGATCCCAAGGTCATTTAAGCACTAAGTGCTAATGAGTTTCACATGCTCTAGTGCCTGGGGTCTGACTGTACCCATTTTCTCCAGATTGAGAGGGATCTACAAGGACCTGTCCCAACACAAGACATCACAAGACTGTAGTCCCTGGGTAGTCCCTGTGTGGTTTTATGGCCAGTGGGGTGCCACCCAGGGGTGGAGCCTGAATTTCCTTTCCCACACCCCTTGCTCATATCTATCTAGCTACCTACTCTGACATAGCCAAATCTCATAAGGGAAAGGTAAGGAGCAATTCAACGATGTGGTCTGTCTTGACTGAATCAGCACTTGGATGGCCTTGTCTTCTTGCTCTGGGGTTTTTATGCTCAGAAGAAGGGCAGAGCCATCAGTAGGAAGCGGCACAACATACTGCAGACTGGTTACTCTATTCCATTGTAGATATATAGAGGATATAGACATTTTTCTAAAGCCAATGAGCTGCTGCAGAAGCCTGGCAAGAACCCATTGCCTGGAAGGACCTGTAACACCGCACTGAGGGGTGGTCTGTCTCCAGGGGCTGTTTTAAGGAGCTTTTGTCAAAGAATTTTCCAGTTACAAAGTAATTTGAAAATTTCCTTATCTCCTATCTTTTTTTTTTCTTTTCTTTTCTTTCAGTGTTGAGGATCGAACCTAGGGCCTTGCCTGTGCTAGTCAAGTGTTCATCACTGAGCTACACATCCAGCCTCCAATTTTCCCTTTTCTTAAATACCTTCCATAAGAAGCGAAAACTTCCTTAAATCAGTCAAGAACCAGGCTGCACTGGAATAACAACTTCATCTGGTCTCAAACAGCAAAGATATCCTTCACCTGGCCTTCTGCATTTGAACCCTCCAGGCAAGAGAGGATGTGGGCTCCACCAAGGCAAAGGTAGCTGCGCAGCACATACCCACACTTCTCACAAGAGAGATGAGGTCAGATACTCAGTTCTCTGCACCACCTTTACCTTTGTGGTTCCAGTGGGGAGATACACATATTTTTTGGTCTAGCCAGTAGTTTGATGCCTGGTGCTACTTGTTTTTACCTGATAGGCTAGACTGTATAGATTATAAGTGTTTGGTCTTCTACTTAGAAACCCCTCTTGATCTTTCAAGGAGCTCTCAGACCCCTCCCTACAGGAAGTTTGAGGATGTTCTGCAAGTTTGGGAAATCTGGTGCATAAATTAGGGATTAGTAGCCAGGTGTGGTGGCACACACCTGCAATCCCAGTACTTGGGAGGCTGAGACAGGAGGATTGCAGGTTCGAGACCTCAGCAACCTACTGGGACCCTGTTTCAAAACAAAAAATAAAAAGGGATGGGGGTACAGCTCAGAGGCAGAATGTCACTAGGTTCAATCTCTAGTACCACACACACACACACACACACACACACACTAAATAAATAAATAAATAAATAAATAAAAAGGGATCGTTTCTTGATTGTAGTGGAAGTGAAACTTGAGTCTTCTTGTACAGACAGGCTAGAGAAATCAACTGAGTCTTTGTCCTGTTCTTCTTTGGGTATTTCCTGGAGTAAGTGGTAGAAGTTGAAGAAACAAGAGGAGGAGAGCACTTTGGTGTGTGTGTGTGTGTGTGTGTGTGTGTGTGTGTGTGTGTGTGTGTGCATTTCATGAGTGGGTGGTGGTTTTCTCCCAGGGCTCTCCTGAGTTGGGGTGTGGGAGGCAGCACAGACTACCAAATGGTGCTTTTCATGGACTGAGATCACTTGGGGATTGGTTTCTGCAACACTCAAGAATTTCACTTTTTAATAAAATAATTATGCAGATACTTGTATTTCTTCAATCCTTTAAAAAAAAAAGAGAGAGATGATCTTTCCTGGGCCAACAGCACCTCCATCATGGATCTCCACAGAGATGCTGTATTTTCTGTCAGTCTAGTTAAAGAGTAAACCTTCAGCAAGTTTGGCAATAAAAGATTGCTGAAGTTTCAAAAAAAAGCAAATATATTAAAACATAGGATGTTAGATTACATGTGGAAAAATAAAAAAGAACAGAAAAAGACTCACACATATTTAGACACAATTTATATCACAGCTACCATCACAGGTTAGTAGGGACAGGATGGGATATTTAAAAATTGGCATTGGCTTTCTATGCGAAAAATAAGTAAGTTTGATCCCTACCTCAGAAAATGCATAATTTCAGGTGAATTGAAGAATTAAATGTAAAAGGGAAAAAACTGTAGACTTTTGTAAAATTCTGCAGAGTAGAATATTTTTAGTACCACATAATAAAATGAATTTCTTAGGAAGATTAACGCCCATGCATGCACACAAAAACACACATCAGAAAGGAAATATTGAAAAGCTAGACTGTTTATAAATTTAAGGAATTCTTATTATCTAAAAATCACATTAAAATATAAACACTTCCTGGGAGAAGATACTTCCAGCACATATAACAATAAATAAGACAACTGAGAAAATATAAATTTAAAAATTATAACAAGTCCCATAGAAAAGTGAACACAAGATGAGCAAAAATGAATCATAATAAATAAACATACTTTCTATATTATTATCAGACAGAAGAAAAATTGACATTTTAAAGCCTTACATATTCAAAGGATTTTCAAAATGGGAAATGAAAATACCATGGAACAGAGTATGTACAGTACTGGGAATTCTCAGACACAGTTGGAGGAAATTTTAAATGATTCAATAATTTTTTAAAACAGTTTGATGCCATTTTGTAAATTTGAAAATATGAATACCCTGTATGTCAATCAGTCCACTCGTTGGAAAATGCCATAGAGAAACACTTCTTTATTTATTTATTTTCTTTTTTTGCGGTACCAGGGATTGAACCCAGGGGCGTTCTACCTCCGCGCTACACCCCCGGCCCTATTTTTTATACTTTATTTTGAAACCGGGTCTCACGAATTTGCAGAGGGCCTCACTAGGTGTAGAGAGAGAGAGAGAGAGAGAGAGAAAGAGAGAGAGAGAACTGAGGCTGGCTGCGAACCCGGATCCTCCGGTCTCCGCCTCCCAAAGTACTGGGATTACAAGCGTGCGCCACCATGCCCGGCTACTTATATATATTTAAATATAACATATATATATTTAAATAGAATCACAATTCATAACAGTGAAAAATTACGACTGAAATGTCCATCAACAGCTGTAAAAACAAACTAGTATATTCATGTACTGGAAAACTATACAGCTATGAAAATTAATGAATGAGAGCTGTTAGAATCAAGTTGGATGAATTTCACATAATTCTGTGGTAAAGAAGTCACAAAAACTCTATATAATTCTTTCATATAAATTTTAAAGCAACAAAATGAAAATATTTATTATATATAAGTGGCAAAATATAGGGAAACGGAATACTTGATAAAAAGTAATGTTTTTAGCTATTTCTAAAGTAGCTAAAAGATGGGAGATGGGACAATGATAAATTTGGGGAAGGACACACAGAGGACTTCTATGATACTGATAATCTTTTTTATGCATGGAAATGTGATGATAGATCAGACTGATCGATGAGATTAGGTAGATGAATAAGAGATTCTGTTACTATTTTTAAATCTACCCAAGCATCTTTTGAGTGTGGAACATTCTAAACAAACAAAAATACATATTAGGTCCAGGACCATTACTTTAGTGCCTGTCAAGTACATTGGCTTTGAAGCTAAACAATTTTTTTTATTTTGGGTAGTGGAGTTTGAACCCAGAGGCATTTTACCTCCAAGCAATACCCCCAACCTTTTTTTTTAATTTTTTGTTTTTGAAACAGGGACTTGCTAGGTTGCTGAGAACCTCCCTAAGTTGCTGAGGCTGGTTTTGAATCTGCAATATTCCTGTCTCAGCCTCCCAAGAACTGAGATTACAGGCATGTGCCACCAAGCCTGTCTCTAGACAAATCTACATACAAGCTCTGTTTCAAGTACTTACCACTTCTGTGATTTGGGGCATGTTTATTTAATCTCTCAAATCCTGCCTTTTCATCTGTGAAGTAGAATAACAATGTCTATTTCTTTTAAGTGTAAAGTTTAAATAGTTCTGCATATAAAGTACTCAACTCCGCACCTGGAACAATAGTACAGATGATTAGAAATTAACTTTCATCATCTCCATACTGCATGGAATAATACAACCATAAAGACTTTTGGTGTATACTCAGGATCTATAATTATGCTAGTTGAATGAGCTCTATACATATCTGTAATATATTATCTCTGGTTCTCAGAGTACTCCTATTCAACATGGAAACAGAAACACAACCCAATGGGCAAAATGAAGACTAGATGAAATAATGTTTATCAACCTGCCAGTTGATAGCTCCTAACTCACACACAGTGTTCAGTGAAGCATATTTCCTATTTATTTATTTATTTATTTATTTATTGCGGTACTGGGGATTGAACCCAGGGTCATTCTACCTCTGTGCTACACCCCCAGCCCTATTTTTTATTCCTTATTTTGAAACAGGGTCTCACTAAGTTGCGGAGGGCCTCACTAAGTAGCTGACGCTGGCTGAGAACCCGGATCCTCTGGTCTCAGCCTCCCAAGTACTGGGATTACAAGTGTGCACCACCATGCCCGGACATATTTCCTACTTTAGCAGTACAATGCTACTGTCAATGTCAGGGTTTGGATGAAAGGTCCGTATGTTAAATGCTTGGTCCCTAGGGTGACACTATTGCAAGGTGGTAGAACCTTTGAGTTAAGAGTGGGTAGATTATTGGGTATATGTCCTTGAAGGATTGTGGAACGCCGGTCCCTAGTCTCTGCTTCTTGGTTCATGATGTGTGCTCCTGCATGCACTCCTAGCATGATGTGTGGCCTCTCTAGAGGCCCAAAGTCATGAGGCTGCCTAATCTTGGTCTTAAACCTCTCAAACCATGAGCCAAAATAAACCTCCCTTTACTTTGTAAGTGGCCTACGTCAGGCATCCTTACAGAGGTGGACAGCTGACTGAGGCAATCAGTGAGGTCTCAAGAATGCACCCTCTGGTTTTGCAATGTAATTACTTGGCTCAGCTGAACTTTGTTTTCCAAAAATTCCTCTCCTGTTTGTTTCAGTTTATGCATATTTCTGTAGGAGATGTGGTGGCTGGGAGTGAAACAGCAGCTATCTTGTGGCACTTACACACACTGGCTCACCTCAGTGTGAGGCTCCACCTTCCCTGAGATCTTCCTACAGCTTTTCTCACTTTGGGAACAGAAACGTTTTTAGTCCCATCATGAGGAATCCCAGTTGCAGCTTGAGGCCTCATAACTTGAAGGTTAGAGGCAACAAGACTGATGTGAGTTTTAACCCAGCTCATGCCTGCACATGTTTGTGGACTCTTTGCTGTTCTTGCTTTCCCTCATTTTATATTTGTCTTCCCCTTTCTGTGTGTGGCCTGCCATGTAGATCCAAGCTTCAGCAGCATCGGATGAAAAGACCTTCCAGGGACCCCTTAGCCAGATCCTACAATTGTGGAAGGTAAAATCCTTAGAACAAAATCTTGTGTGAATTTGTGAATGTATATGTATTTATTCATGTGTATATGTTTATGAAAATGCACATACACACATATATATATAATATATAGGCATATACATGTAAGATAATGTATGCATTTACATATAAATATGTTATATAATGTGTGTATCAGACATGGTACCTTTACTTCTCTGTTTGACTCTTGACCAATACGTATATTATTCTTATAATTTGTGAATAAATATTTTTATTGACCTGGCCATAACTTCTCTGTTCCATGCTAAAATGATGACTATGACTCAGTGCGGGTGAATAAGGAATGATAGAGAAGAGGCACATGGAAATTCTGAATATAAATACAGTTTAGGTGAGGTAAACCAAGCATCACTCTATCGCCATTTTGACGAAGGGCGCATATTGAGGACACTTATAGAGTTGATTGAGGATTTATTTTCTCTATTTATTTTATTTTACTTTAATTTCCATTTTATTTTATTTTATTTTATTTTAGTACTGGAGATTGAACCCAGGGACACTCTACCACTAAACTGAATTCCCAGTCCTTTTAATTAATTAATTAATTATTTTTTGAGATAGGGTCTGCCTGAATAGCAGAAGCTGGCCTCACACTTGCAATCCTACTGCCTCAGCCTCCTAAGTAGCTGGAATTACAGATTCGCACCACCAAGCCCAGATAGTTGGAATTTAAACTATAAAGGGCTATTGTTAATCATCTTATTTTTAGTCCAGAAGTGTTCTGTAATACCATGCCCTAGTCTCCTTCTTACACTGGGGAACACTGGGCCTTGTTTAGCATTTGAGCAGGGATCTCACTGTGGCTACCACCACCCTTTTCCTTCTTTAGAGGCATCCCTTATATTTGCCTTCAGCCATCTCCCCTGGGCAGAAGAGGGAATGGGAAGATGAGGCTTTAGAAATCCAATCTGTTTTTCATGCTGAGGTCAAATGACCTGTGTCTCAAAGCTAGCTATCTTACACTTCTACCTTCCTCTTCTTTCTCAGAACAAATTAGATCTGGAAACACTAGTAACATAATAGTATGAGACTTATTTAAGTCATCAATTATGTTGCCATAGTGAAATATTTATTATGAAACCATAGGTGTGGACAAAGCATAAAACTAATTTAATCCCATCTTTTCATGTTATAGAGGAGGAAACTGTAGCTTGGAGAGATTAACATCAAACTTTCCACAGCAACAAGTATTTGGTGGCTAATTCCTAAGGAAAATGTACATGTTGTGCAAAGGGGGTGTCCAATGAGATATTTTTTTTCCCGCTAGAGGCAAAAAGCAATTCTGGGAGAGCTATACTTTTCAGTGATTTTTTAATAAAATGTAATCAACAAATGATACTATGGGGTAATATATTTTATTTTACTTTCCAGAAGTAAGAAGCATTAGTCTTAAAAAAATTTTTGGCACTTCAATAGCATTTAAGATACAGAGGAGAAGCCTGGAAAATTTAAAATAGTTTTGTTCCTACTTATTTAAAGTTCATGTAGTCATATTGATGATACTTGCCATGTTTGAGGTTGTAAACCTGGAGAGCCAGCAGGAAATCAATGTTACCTCTTGTCTGGTTCTCAGTGCTTCAGAGAATCTCCCCCTTGATGGTTGAAGGTTTAATAACATCAATAAGTGCTCTCCACTCTCAGAATCTGTTCCGTTTTATGATTTGAATCAAGCTATTTTTGCTTTTGAGGAATATTTCTCACTCTTTTTGGATTGTGAACTCAATTGGGAAGGCGCTAATGAGGCCATGGTTATAAATGTCATTCCCATCTGGGTTGGGACAGCCTTCCACAGCTTCATCAAGTCATGTAAAAAATAAGCATCTTTGCAATATATTTAAGAATGGGTCAGAGTACATTTATTCCCCCTACTAGAAAGAAATATGCACCCTTCTTTCTCATGCCTCACCACAGATATACCACCCCACCCTCACCACATGTAGACAACACACACACACACACACACACACACACACACACTCACTAGTTATCTATCATTATCTAACCATATTGTCAGGGGTAAGTAATTGAGTATAATACCAATAGTGTTGGTTGTAATGGTTAGAGCATAAACTTTGAAGCCTGATGGAACAGAATTCATGCCCTTGTTCCTAAATTTACAAGCTATGCGACCTCAGGCAAGTCACGTAAGCAAAGTCGCAGGTTCCTCATGTTTATAATAGGAAGAATGATAAAACTTACACCACATTTCCATCAGGGAGATTCTGCATCATGCTCCTGTCTTAGAGTCTGGTGACTCTCTGGTGATCTTTCTGTGGTACAAGAATTATTCTGCAGTGAGATTTAAATGACTTAGTATACACAGGGCACAAAGCATACTGCTTTATGTATTCTAGCCAATGGATATTTGTTTAATGACCT
Organism: Glis glis; assembly: GCA_004027185.1. Taxonomy (NCBI): domain Eukaryota; kingdom Metazoa; phylum Chordata; class Mammalia; order Rodentia; family Gliridae; genus Glis; species Glis glis. The sequence goes on from PVJS01009420.1 coordinate 25,707, forward strand.
ATTTTGCAAAATAAGAGATATCTAGTCAGCATTCAAGCATGGACTTCCTCTGTGGCTCTTTGTAGATTATCTGTCCTTTTTTGTAAATTGATACAGATTAATTTGTAGGCTTACTTCTAAGGAAATTTTCAGATTTTTTTCAAAGAATGGTTTAAAACAAAATAAAACAAAACTTCTTTGAATGTTTTATCTACCTGATCTATGAAATGAAGGCTTGAGAGTAAATAATGTTTACTCTCTTTTTAGTAAATTCGAAGTAAACATTGTAGTTTTCTTTTTCCATTATTTTGTGACTAGTTCCTTAATCAGTCCAGTCTCATTACCTAACATTCATCAGGAAATGGGTAAAGGGATTGACACCAAATGATAAAGAAGATGCATATTGTTGGCAGGAGAAATGGTGACATGAAGAACTAGAGCAGGGAGAGGGCTGAGGTCAGGAGGTTCAGGGAAAGGTAATGCAGAATGACATGAGGGCTGCGAGCTCAGAAAGGAAAGGGCACCTCCAGGAAGGAAATCAAGCATGATGGGTCTGGATAATCCATCAGTCAATCCTTCATTTCTTCATAAAACAAGGTAAAGTACTTGGGATGTTGTTTGAAAAGGGGATAAGATCTGTGAAGATTTGAAATTTTTTTTGTAGAAAGTAAAACTGATCTAGACAAGCACAGTAGAAAGTGAGGGGAGAACTAAGGTCACAGAGGCAAAATTTGGGCTGGACCTAATCAGAGTTCTGGAAGTATCTCTTCTGAGATGTAAGGCGTACAAGTTTGAACAGAGGCAGGGAAGTTTCCGGGTTTTCTGAGTTGAGAATCCCTGTGGTGTGACTGACAAAGATCAGTGAGGTGAAGAATTAGGGAGCTCATCACGACAGGGCTCCTCAACCAGATTTGTGCAGACGAAAAACCACCGAATCTGGGTTCAAGAGCACAGCCATCCCAATAGAAGTTGTTTATGTTTCGGGACTTTGTTTGAATGGGATCCTGATTCTGCCTCATCTATATTTTGACAATGATGCTCAAGTGGAAAATGTTATTGGAATCAATGTGTACTGAGAGGAACCCAAATCAAATCACTACAGATGCAGTTTTGATATTTTTCTACATATTTTGAAGAACAATATTGCGTGCGTGCATGTCTGTGTGTGTGTGTGTGTGTGTGTGTGTACTTGTGTGATTGTTTTAGTTGGTAGGGCTCCCATGACAAAGTACCATACATTGGGTGGTTTAAACAATAGAAATTTCTTGCTTCAGTTCTGGAGGCCGGGTGCTGACAGGGTTGGTTCCTTGTGCTAGATGTCAGGGAGAATCTGTTCCATCCTACTGTCTTAGAGTCTAGTGATCTTCTGGTGATTGTAAGCACTCTATAACTATAGATGCATCACTCCAGTCTCTGCCTTGATATTCCCACAGTGTTCTCCCGATGCTCATAGTTGTATCCAAGTTTCTCCTCTTTATAAGCATATCAACCATATTGGGCTAGAAACCCATCCTACTCCACTATGACATATCTTTTTAATTTAATTTTATCTTATTGGTGCGTTGCAATCATATATCATAGTAAGGTTCAAATCTGCAATGATGTTATTTTTAGGTACTAAGGGTTAGGATTTTAACATATGAATTCTTGGAGAACATGATTCAACCCATAATACTTTCCATATATTCATGTGTGTGTATGTGTGTATATATATATATATATATATGCATGTATATGTGTTTATATCTATGTCAAAAGCTATCCATTTTGATATTTTTTCTGCCTCATACACATATGGCATATATATATATATATATATATATATATATGCCATATATGTATGATTTTCAAAGAACCAAAACGATTTTATGATTTTGCTTACTTTTCATGTTATCTAATATTTCTTTTTTGTTACTCCTCATTTTTTACTCTTAAATAAATAACAGGAAACACCTTTATAAGGAAAGCCATTGTGATTATAAGACTATGCATATATCAGTCCTCAGTTCCAGTCACAGGATGGAAATAACACCACTTACATTAATAAAGATAATTCAATGTAAATAATTGTTAATTATTTTAAAACGGATATGCAATAAAAGAACTCAAGCATCCCTGAAGCAGAAATTTCAGGAAGTATATATTATTTCTAGGACTAGGAGAATGGAGAAGAGGTCCTATAGTACTGAAATATAAATCTTTAAGAAGGGGTGAGGCTCAGATGGTGCTGATGTCTCATCTTGGAGATGGTGGCCCGAGGGGCTGAGGACCCCCACCTCTCATGGACACCGTCATCTGCCAGAAGTATCTCTGAGGAGTGATAGCACTGCTTCACTGAATGTTGCATAAAATGAAAACTGAAATCAACAGCAGAAACTATGGTGGAGAAGAACTATGGCTGGGGTAACACTTAAGAACAGGAAACGGCAATGGGAGAAAGGAAGGCATTCTCCCTCAGGACCTGCTGTCTCTTTCCAGCACCATTTACTTGCAGAGCCTGCTGGAAAAGCAGAAATGCAGGTTTACAGACTTTCAACATCACCAAGCAGAATGTGGAAATGTAGCTTTGACACCGAGAGACAATAGCTTAATATCTGGCATAGCACAGAAAATATGAAAGGCTATATACTTTTTATCAAATTGCGATGGAGGGGGTCTAAGGGAGGGAAGTGGAGAGAGGAGGGAGACTTAATGAAGAAACTCTTCAAATGATGCTATGTACATATACAAAATTATCAATGCCAATCTCAATATCACACATGGGGAAAGCGAGGGAGTGGGATGGGATCCCGGGGGAAGTTCACCAAGTGTTGTGTGGATGTATGACCCTATCACTCTGAACTACATTACAATGCACCAATAAAAGTATAATTTAAAAAAGAATAATAAAAATATACTCAGGTAGGAAATTTTTTTTCACTTGAGAGAAAATTTGACACAGACATTCAGACCATAGCAGAAGCTTACCCCATCCTCTACATGGGAATCTTTTCATATTTTGATATCTCCCAGGCATGCTCTTAACTGATGTAGTAGGCTTCAATATTGGTCCTTTACTACTCCAAACCTACTTTGACCAACCATAGGCCAACACCCATTCTCTGAACTTCCATATAGATTACTGAATGACTTCCTGAAGAATCCTGTTCATACTACAGCTAACCAGAGTGCTATGTGAGCAGAACAAACAAATCATCAAGGAAATGAGGAATGCTGAACTCCAAAGACCAAAAGGTCTCCCCAACTCTAGGCAAGTAGGGGACCTAACTCCCTAGGACCAAAATTAAATTGTCTGTAAACCTCTGGAAAATGGTGGGTAAGTTGATGCAAACTAATTGACCCATTAAACATCTCTCAGGTTTACATTTCTCTACAGCCTCACCATGGAGTGTTAGGAGATATTATAATTGTTGATTCTTGGGTATATTGGAAAGGCATTGTATGATTTGCATTTGTTGAACATGTCATGATAGGTTCATTGACTATATGGATGGTCCTAACTCTTGATATAGAATAACATTTATTATTTCCTTGCAGATCCACTTTGAATCCTGTAATGCTCAGGTATAACTTGACAGGCTAATACATTTTATTAGCTCTTACCCAGAAATATGTGTAACCTAAATAGGAGGGTTATCAACAATACTGCCAAATTCTTATTGATAGAAAACTTGCAGTGAAAGATTGCTTTGGTATGGATTATTCTATAGGTTAATAGGGTTAATCAAAGAAGACGGGAAGAAACTAGCCAAATCCATTTATAATTACAAACTCATTTTATTAAATGGCAGCCAATTAACAAGAGGAAGGATAGGGAATAAGGAGTGGGTATTTCCACTGTTCTCTTATTAAGGAACCAGCTCCATTTAATGATTAGTAATCATCATCCGTCTTCTTATCTCCATTTTAAGCAGGATAAAAAGTGACCATTTCAACAGACCAAATAATTTTCTGTGCATATATGAATGAATGACTATGAGTCTCACTATCATGTACAATTACAATGCACCAATTAAAAAGCGACCATTTCCATGTTAAAGCCTTCAAGGTCTCTCAATATTGACATCTCTATATGAGGGAAAAAAATAAAGCAAGGGTATCCTGGATTCTTTAAACAAAAATACAACATTAGTAAAGTTCTACTACACTCTTCTCAGACAGCTTTTCTCCCTTTTAACACAAAGCATGAAAGCAAAGAAACACAGTAGTCCCCTAGCTGAGGGAAGTAGACTGATCAGCCTAACTTTAGGCTCAATAAAATTTGTTCATAAGTTAAACAATAATAGAAAGGTAATGAAATAAGATTACTATTACAATTCAGAGGAAGTAACATAGATGGTTTTTAAAACTCAAACTGCCTAATAAAATTACATTTGAACATTATCATTAAATTCAATAGAAAGTTTTGAGACCACCAGGGCAAACAATAGTGTGTATTTTGGCAAGGTAATTCATGCCATGCTTCTAAGAGAGGAATTAGAAAATCTCAATAATTATTAATAACTTAGTAAGAACACCATTCTGTTTTCTATGTAACATTCACCCTTATTTTATAAAACTCAGATTTATTTTCCTTCTTAGCTCTAAAATCTCTATGTGCTGTAAAACATTTGGTCAGTCAGTGTACGCTAACTCGCACCATCATGAGATGAATGTGAACTGCCAAATGCTTTAGACTGTGTCTTAAGCAGAAGGTTCCAATTCTTCCCAGACTATTTTCTCTAATTAATTCATCATGTCTGCTTCCCTCAGGAAAATTCAAAGTGGAGCTATCATAGTCCATTGGGGCTGGTATACAAAAATATCTTGGTCTCAATAATTAATGAAAACAGAAATCTATTGCCTCAGTTCTGAAGACTGGGAAGTCCAAGATCAAAGAGCCAGGAGGTTTGGTGTCTGAAGAGGGATCCTCTCTACCTCAAAGATGGCACCTTCCTGTTGTGTCCACACATGGCTGAAGGCTCAGAAGGCTCCATCAACCCTCTTTTGTAAAGGCGCTGATCTCACCATGTGGATGAAGTCCTCATGCTATAATCGTCTCCTAAAGGCCTGATCTCTTGGTGCTTCCACAGTGGAGTTCAGGTTTCAACATGAATTTTGAAGAGACACAGACCTTCAGACCATAGCCAAAGCTTAACCCATCCTCCACGTGGAAATCTTGATTTGCCCTCAAATATACACCCACTAGTCTTTTCAGATATCTCCTCAAAATGCTATCTCAACTGTGCTACGTTTTTCAGACTTATATCTTATCATCAACACAGTAAAGAAAAACTTTCCCAGTACTGATCATTCCATATTCTTTCATCTCCCCAAGTTAACAACAACGTAAGAGTCTTGGGAGTCTTCAATGGTCTCTCATTAGCATTTGACTTCACAGATGCTTGTCAAAGTTATGGACCATTACTATTGGATCAGCATCATAGACGCTTCAAATAATAACATCAGCTTCTGCAATGTTGTCATCTTCCTGAGAGTCAGCTTCTTCTGAAATAGGCAGGAAGCAAGCAGGAACTGCCTTTAGGGCAAAATGTTGATCTCAGCATAGAAACCTGAATATGCTTCTTCGATTTCTGTATTACAATATTATTGCCAGAAGCAGAGTGAGAAGAAAGTGTCTCTAGACTGATCTCATTCTAATTCTAAATAGTTTTTTTTTAAAGGATGATGCTGTGGCCTCTCCTCTCTTTAACTTACATTTAAATAGCTTGATTCTGTTTCTAGATGAGTTGGATACAAGCCCACCTGGCAGCCAAAAGGAAGAAAAGCATTCTCTCCTATAGAGTTGACATGGTTTTATATCATGTGCTAGGAGCAACTTCAGAAGCAATAAACTCTTTTGGCTAATTACTGTCAGACAGAACAGCTTAACATCAACTCCACTGAATTTAAAACTGTTGTCTTTGGCAGGAGTTCTCAGGTGTTAAAATGAACAGTACTAAATAACTCCATCCAACAAGTCAATTCGTCCTATTACTTAGAAGTATGCTTTGTAGCCAACTCATCCTGGTGGGCCAATCAGCTTGTAGTGCCACTCAAAATCAGAAACAATTCTGAGATTTCTCTTATGGAAAAGACATCTTATGCTCTCGAAATATTTTAGGCCAAAATAAGTGATCCTATACCCAGAGCTCTTGCTCATTGAAGTGTTGTCCAAGCTAGTATATTGAAAGCTCTATTTTAGGAAAAGCACTTTGAATTCCAGTGCAAACGGGGTGGACCTAACTTCCACTTGTGTGCACCTCAAGGCTTCTAATGTGCACAGGGAATGTCAATGCTGCTGTCTGATGTTTTAATTTCTTAGGGGAATGGATTTTTTTCCATAAATAATAAAGCAAAACATCTGTAATTCGGTTAATTAACATGGGATTCAGTCTCAGGTCCTCTAAATAGGGTCACTGGAGGGCAATACTCTGAAGTCTATTAGCGTGACTTCCCCAATGATTCTTTCACTGTAAAATGGTTTGTTTTGTCTTGATTTTTCATCAAAAGTCAACATAAAGAATAGCCACACAAAAGAAATTATTGACTTTCAGCCAAACCATTGTTGGGAATGTTGTTTATTATATTGCTCAATGTCACTTTTATCAGAGTCCACATAATTCCTTCTACAAGTTTAATGCTAGAATAAAAGATTCTCAACTAATGATTGCCTGTGTTTCCATTGAGAGAAGCCAGGAACACTATTATCCTTGTTGCTAGGAATCTACCTCTGTTTCAAAACCGAGCTTAAATCCTGATACCCCAGAGACCTTCATCATCTCACTTTTATATCATGAATATACCCTTATTTGAAGTTCTATAGCATTTATCATCTGCAATTTATAATATTGTGCTTAACTGCATTCATGAATTTCCCACAATAGTCCAAAGTATAAGTATAGCAATGAAGCACAGAAGGCTTAGCTGATTATTAAAACTAGTCCTAGCACACGACAATCATTCCTTTATTTTGTCATTTGCAGCACTCTGTAAATCCTTTTATTCTTTTAAAAGAGTGGTCTTTGCCTTTTTCAATACTATATCCTCAGAATATAGTTGGCTTGTAAAGGCATTTGATAACTATTGGATAAAAGAAAGCCTTTAATGGCTCCATCCATACTCCTTAGATCAGTAGTTCTTAATCCTTAGATGACACAATAACTTTAATATGTCAAAAACTGAGAATCCAGAATACCAACCCCAGAGTTACTGGTGTGGTAATTGAGGTGTGCAGTATAAGGCCTGTGAGTATAAATATGATTGTTTAAGGAACATTCCAGGAGGTCCTAGTAGAAGGGACCTAAAGTGAAGAAAGCCTCCTCTAAAAAAAGACAAGTTCAAATTCCTTTCCCAGGTATTCAAATCTTTATGAAATCTCTCAAACATACCTTTCAAAATTTATTTCCCACTATCCTTTTCCCATATAGTATATTCTAAACAAAAAATCCATATTTTATTGCATGTACTGAACCACTGTGGCATTAAACTACTTTGAACCTCCAGTGCCTCTCATTACACCCTCGAGTTCTTACTTTTAGAGATCAGATCAAAAATCACCTCTTCCAGGAAGCTTCTCATTACCATTAGCTCCAGGTAGCACCAACCTGTTCCTCAATAATGACCTTGACTGAGTCTTTCTGTTTGGTACTGAAGCTATTAATGCACCTGATTTTTTTCTTCCCATTTTAGACAATTAATTCCCTAAAGACAGGCTTCATGACTAATTCATATTTAATTTCCTGCAAGTATTTGTTATACTACATATGGAAATTTGTTGGTCAGTAAATATTGAGTAAATTAGTAAAAAAAAAATAGTTTCTGATGTTCCTGCACAGGTTCCTTTTATCTCAGCACCTTTCCTGCTTTCTAGGGCCCTAGCACCAACTGTCCATTCCAGATGACTTAGAGTATGAAGTGGTTAAGCACTAACATCCCAAGCCCCTCTCTCAGAAGCATGTTTAATGTTGTTACATCAGAAATGACAAGGCACCCCTCAATGGGAGATCTGTTTTCATTTGTCTCCAGCAAGGAAGTGTTTCTTCCTCCCGGGGGGATCAGATCACTTCTTCCCCTCACCTCAGTGTGGGAGAAAGAACACAGACATCAGAGCAGGCTGGAGAGAAAGCGCTGCAGGCCAACTCAGAGACAAAAACCAGCTTCCCACTTAACAAGGAAAGCAGGCGGCCAGCATTTTTCTAAGTGTTTTGGAAAAGAACAAGACTACTTCACTGACTGAATTTAAAGTTAACTTTGAGCATTTGAATTGCAAAGACTAAGAACCCAGAACCAAATGGCATACAGGAATGAGGTCAGGAAAACAAAGGAAACAGTTCACACAACAGTTCAAGATCAGAGATTTCAGCCCTACTGACACTCAGTGCGGAGAAAGTACACGTCACCATCAGAAACTCACAGGATATATTTCAAGCTATTACATATATTTACAGCCGTATACTATGTGCATAAAAATGCATAATTCTCATTAAAAAAAAAACTCCTTAGAGTTTAAGGCCAGAACTATAGAACCCTGGAATATAAAAACAGGATAGATAGGAAATTATAGAAGTATCACATTTAAGTTTCTGATTCCAAGAAAGAGAAAACTAAGTGAGCAGCACCCCTGGAGAATGTTGTCTAAGAATGCTGAATTAGCTCGTACTTCCTCACCCTTAGCTGAGTTGTTGACCATGACATTCTTTCTAGGAAGAAAGAATCTCAAGAAATGATGGTATGTGCTTATGTGCTTGCAGTTGATGCCCACAATAACACCAAACTGTCTAAAGCATAACATATTTGAACTTTTTTTGGTGTGGGGGGGAATATACACTATCACTTTTAGTTTTCGGCAAGATAATACTAATTTCTCTCTTTTCATTTTCCTGGTAGGATAATTCTAATTTCATAAGCAAATTAGAGCAGTAATAATAAATGAGCAACTTATCTTTGTCCACATAGGTATTTCAATTACTTTTAACATACAAATAAAAAAGACACCGTTTTTGAGACTTCTCATTTCCAACCCGTCTCCCTCTCTGTTTAGACACTATTTCTACTTGGGGTCTGGGGATCTGTTAGACCTGCAAAGCACAACCTTCCACATATTAACATTAGCCACATATCACTTCTTCCTTCCAAGTGCTAACTCACTGGCTGGAAAATTTAATGAAACACTCTCGTTGGCACTGCCACCCGGCCCTTAGTCACTTTGAGCTGATAATGCAACATAAATGTTTTTTTACCACCTCTGGATTCGTGGGCTTTAGCAGGCACTGCTGGGAACTTCCTGTGGGTGTAGGTAGTTTTAAAAGCCTTGGTATTAACTTTCAATAACTAGAACTGAGTCAAGGGCCTTGCATATTCCTCCAATGCAGATGATAAGAGTTTTGCTTTGTATTCGCACACACTCAGAGTCTTGTTGATAAATAACCCTAGAGCCCAAGCAAACGTTTTCAAAAAAATAATCTACACTATGACAAAATGAAGGCTGCAGAGTCATTGAGACATTAAATATGAAGGACCTTTCAGATTTCTCTATAGCATTCTATAGAAGAGATTTATTGGTAAGTGCTATCTTTGTGGTGAATGATGCATAAATAATGGTAAAGGTGTATAAGGAGAACATATGAAAAGTCACACGTGGAGCATAAATTGGGTGAGAGCCAGTTTTTCTAAGGGTGAATGGTTCTGCTCACTTTAGAGCGTTTCAACTAGTGATGGATGCAAACTGCAACGTTTTAGAGTGCTGTTTGTTTCATGGAAAGACGCAGGCTGTTCTCTAGAAAACTGAGCTTCTGGCTTTCATATGAAGAAGGGTATCCTTTTCCTCCTTCAAGGGAAGGTGTATTCAGTCAAAGCCCCCTCTATGCCTATGAAGATGAAACTCCAAAAAAGTCCAAAGGGAATACCCTCTTTCCCAGTTCCCAGGAACTTTGTAGTAATATATATATATATATATATATATATATATATATATATATATTACTATATTACTATATTACTATACATTGTAGTAATATATATATATGAATAACAATTCTAAGAAACTGTACAAATAGTCACAATAATAATAATATTTTTATCAGGATACATATATCAACTAAGCATGCATGGGCCTCCTAATACCTCCTATACCATGATATTTATCTGCTTCCAGTGGGACTTGAAGAAAATATGCAGGGAAAAAAAAGTCTCTTCTTCAGAGACAGAAAGGACCTTTTTGATGAAGACCCCCACAGATCATTTGTTCACTAGAGGCAAACTCTGTGGCTTCACAAGGAACCATGACATTACAAAGCAGAGAGAGGAGGGACTTACAGCCAGCTTAGCATGCATAGGTCTGACACATGCTAGAAAGTCATTTGCCTGTTTTCTTCTTTTTTTTTTTTTGGTTGTTTTTTCCCTGCAATGTCTTTTTCTTTTGACTCTCTTCATTAATTCTATAACATATAGTTTTATTTTCTGCTTGTAATCTTCTTCTGTAGTGATTTCAAAGTTTCAGAAAAATCAATTATTATAAGAATTAGATTATACATGAACTGGTTTAATTGAAAGGTACATTAAGTTTCACTTTATATAATTTAGTAACAAAAATCCCTCATCTGACCTGTGAAGCAAGATGCTCTGGCCTGGTCTTGATGGAGCTCCAGCTTCCTCATTCTAGGCTGTCATGCTGGTTTGATCCAGGCCTAAGAAAATTCGTATTAAAGAAAATTTTCAGTAGTTGTTCTAAACCTCACCCCATTTGATGCAGTACAAAGGAAAAAATCAGCAAGTTATTCCCTTCATGTCTTGAGAGAGAAATTGTTTTAGTTTATTATTAAAGTTGAATATCATCTTCAATAATAACTCTCAAAGATTATATTAAGTACCTGAACAGAAAAGACTGATAAGGTCAGGAAAGAGGATATTTAAACAACTGTTGACTATTTTCTCACTTCTATTTTCCTTTTAAACTTGCTTTTAAATCTTGAAAGTTCATGTCCAGTACCTTGATCAGAGATGATAAATGAACTACTGAATTGGAAGAAGATGCTGCTATTATTTTAACCAGTAAACTAACTCAGGGTTAATCTGGGTGTTATTTAACCTATCAAAAGTGTTTTGAGTGAACATATGGTTTCTATTGTGAAATCAAGGCACAGTTTTAACTATGAGTATAGATAATTACCCTTTGGACTTTAAACATTTATATGTGTCACATTGTGTCAGAGCATTTTTCATGGTCAATAGGTTGAAAGGTTATAAAGTTGAAAATGAAAATCAGTACTTTTGAGTGAAACCACATAGCCAGCACAAAAAATACAATTCACTACTGCTCTCTCTTGGAAAGAGTTAGTAATAACACTCAAAACTGCAATCACTACATCAACAATAGCATGGAAAGGAACTGAAAAACATGATCTCAGTTAAAGATCTAATCTTAAAGTTTAAAAAAAATCAGCTTATAGATACATACATATATTAATGTCTCATTGACTATTTCATCAACTGAATTATAGATGATAGATTTTTTTCTTAGTGTTATGGAAAGGAAAGGAGAGCACTTTAAAATTATTTTAAAATCTCATAAAATGTGTCTGCTGCAATTATAATTTGAGCACTTAATGGAAATATGATTTTTGAACTTCTACAGTGAGTACAGATTTTGTAAATTGCTCAGAATGACCTCAATACTTGAGGCCTAAACAAAACAACTCCTTAAAATAGAATGAGAAAGTATTGAAAATGTTTGTTTATAGGCCTTCAGTGTGGATGTCTCAGAATCTCAAAAAAACATGATGGCCATTCCAATAGAGTAGCAGCAAATTTTCAAATTCATAAGAAAGTGGGGTCTGGCAGAGAGAGAGAGAGAGATTTGTTAATCTCAAAGTAGTATTTCCATTTGTACTATACACTTCAGAGGTATACGACACCCATTTTACACTGGGTGGTGATGACACCTCTGTCTTACAGTAGTTGACTTATTACAAGTGAAAAAAAGGATAGCACAATTGTTTCTCGTATTCTCTTACCTCTCAAAGGACCCATTCCTTGGAACAAAATGTGTTTTGAGTGCCTTTGGTTTTATTAGAAAAGGAAGACACACACATTGTTTGTGACATGTGTTTTGTTTATCAAATTGTTTGCAACCAGTGATAACAGATGCCTGGGTATTTTAAAAAAATCGTGTAGTGTGTTTTACAGAATGGTGTGCCAGAGCTAAATGGCAAAAGAAAAATCCAACTAATGATGAAGGGTTTTGAAAAGTAATATTACGACTACAATGTATACAAAGTTTACAGTATACTAGATTGACAACCAACTCAGGGATAGGTGAAAGAGCAGTCTCTGTTGATAAACATATTGGCCTTCACCTTCTATAAATATCTAAGTGTTGATTCACTTATGGCCAATGGTATGTACATGTTATTTTCCATCTTTAAAATTAAATTTCAGTGTGCCTCGATTTGTTATAGCAGCAGCAGCCTCTTTTTCACAGCTAAGACCACTGTTCCTTAAACTAAAATATGACTGATCAGACAAATTCTGCATTGATAGAAAAATGCAATGACTAAAATTGAAGATGACGATAGTCCCTGAATAAGTACCAAAATCAATCATTAATTATTTGTACCTCTGCATGTAACTCAGTTCAGCATTACATTGGTCTAAAGAGTTATAGCCATGACGTAGAGATTGTGGTGAGGTCAAGAGACAGGAACAAGTTCTCATACAATGTCATCAGTAATGAGCAAGTGGGTAAAACACAAATCTATCACAAACCAATAATTTTCAAAAGAACACTCACTATTCTCATAACCAAATTTTTTTCTTCCCTGCTTTGAAACAGCTTATCACCCATCCTCAAAGGCAAATAGAAACTGAGAGATAACAATTTTGAAACACTGACTTTTTTAAAAAGAGCTAAATAATTAAAATCTGCAAGCCACTGAGTATGCTATACATTAAGAAGAGAAATGCACATATCATAAGGCTAACATAGGGTTGAGCTATTGTATGGATGATTTTGAAAAACATATATAATCATATATACATACATAGTGTATGTGGTACTGGGGATTCTACCTCTAAACTACACCCTAAGCCCTATTTTATTTTTTATTTTGAAACAGGTTCTCACTAAGTTGTTTAGGGCCTCACTAAGTTGGTGAGACTGGCCTTGAACCTGTCACCTGCCTGTCTCAGTCTCCAAAGTACTGGGATTATAGGCAAGTGTGACCACGTCTGACTGAAAATAATATATTTAAATAGAAAAATAGATTTGGGGTACTTTATGTAAGCCAAGGAATATCAGAATCTTCACAACTATTGTATTCAATTATTTATATGGTAGATCCTTTCACATAGTTTTAGAATGTGTACTTTTTATTATGCATATAAATCTTATTTTCCCAATAATATTTTAATATTCACAACATGCCCTAAAACTGTTAATCTTCCATAAATGAAATTATTTAAAGGGTATGCATCTAAAATTTATATTGCTGTCTATGATAATACATACAAGGAATTTATATAAAATAACTAATAATTTTCACACTATTTTATCTTTAAATTTTCTCTATGATTTTCTTAGAAGTAATGTTTATATTAAGTTCCCAAAGTGCCTGTCTTTCTTTTAGAGTCATGAAATATTTAACTCAGTTTTACCTCAGTAATTTTAAATTTCCAGTCTTGAAAGAGCAAGACGATGAAGAGAATACAAAGGATTTAACTCAGGCAGAAGTAAAATTCCTCAAACAAAATTGTTGGCCATTTAAATTATCTGTTTTACACAAAAATTTATGTTCCTCCTTTCAATTAATTATTCTCGTCAATTATTTATTGACCCCTGATAATTAAATGAATGTGTGTGCATACTGTTCTTAGAATAGTGCCTGAAACACAGTGTGTGGTTAATATATCTTAATGACCATTTTTCATTCATTAATTCATTTAATCACTAAATATTTACGGGGTGCCTACTGTGGAATTCAGTGGTACACTAGAGCAACACCATCTCCCCTCATAAATTTACAATCTAGAATATGTTGTAAAATTTACCCTAACAGATTTTTTTTCTTAAGACAGGTTATTGTATTTCTGGTCTAGTTCAGGTTGTGTTCCAAAGTAATAGAGAAATATATTTCATGTTCTCTTTAAGACTGTTTTCATTAACATGAGTTCTAAAGAAACAATTTCAAGAGTACAATTACCCCAGTGGAGCAATGGAGAGGGTCTTGGAGAAGGTATTGGAGCAAGGAAGAATTAATGAAGGAAACATTTCTACTGATATTATGTACATAGGTGAAATTAGCAATGCCAATCTCAATATCATGTATGGGGAAGGGGAGAAAGCGGGGAAGGAGCCGGGGGAAGCTCACCAAGTGCTGTGTGCATGTATGTCCCTATCACTCTGAACTACATTATGATGTGAAACTACAATAAACCAATAAAAGTATATTAAAAGAAAACCCTCAAAAATAAAAAATAAAATGTATATAAAAATGTCAAGTTATTTACTTTGCATCTCATCTAAGGCCTGACATGTACTCATAGAAATCTAGAGATACCCATTATGCTGTTTAGCTAAACCAAGGCTGAAAGTCAGAGTTCAGAAATAAAAACATCCCAAGAGTTGGTCTCAAGTAGTAGTAAGATACTTTATCCTGTACCTAGTTTTGAAAAATGGTTAATGAGGTCATTTCCATAAAGTTTATAAGCTTCTTGGAAATGCAATGATAGACAAACACCAGATATTATAAAGAAATATTCTAGAACTTTAAAATCCGTTTATAAGGTTGACCCCATTATCTAAACTGAGAGACCTGTTACCTGATATTCCCAACACCTACTCTCCTTAGGGAGGAAAGTGACAAAGTTGACCTTTAAAATAGTCTTATTAGTATTTTAATGAATATCAAAACATTTATTAAGAATTCATTAAAAAATTAACTAAACTTAAGGAAATTCCTAAAAGAGACTTACACCTGTGAAAACACATAAAGCACCCATGACTGTGATTCACACTCAACATTTTATTTTAGCACTTTTAATAACATTTGCTGCTCTGTATTACATCATAATCTGCCTGTGGCTTGTCACAGGAGGCCAAGCATTAGACTAAAGAAATAGGACCATGTTAAATTCATTAAAAAAAATAATGATCAGTTCTAGCAAACTTCCTAACAAAGGCATTTTCTAGATATGTTACAATGTTAGAATCATTTCTAGAGAAAAGGAAATGGGCAGTATTGATGTTATGTTAGCACTAAGACACATTGTTGTTCTCTCTTTTGAAATAAAATTAAGGTGAATGTGATTACAGTTATTACTCCAGAAAGTATGACTAATTTCTGAATTGGACCACTGGAAGTGTTTTTCCTATGACATTGTTATTACACCAATGAGAAAGCTTCCACATTTTTTTTTTTTTTTTTTTGCGGTACCAGGGATTGAACACAGGGGCATTCTACCTCCGCGCTGCGCCCCCGGCCCTATTTTTTACACTTTATTTTGAAACCGGGTCTCACGAAGTTCCAGAGGGCCTCACTAAGTAGAGAGAGAGGGAAACAGGGAGAGAGAGACAGGGAGAGAGCTGAGGCTGGCCGCGAACCCGGATCCTCCGGTCTCCGCCTCCCAAAGTACTGGGATTACAAGCGTGCGCCACCACACCCGGCACAGCTTCCACATTTTCTAAATCATTTCTTCTCCAACTATATTAAAGTTTGATGGGAAGCGACACACAGTAAATGTCCTGACTTCAACTAATCAAATCTCCAAAACTAATTTTAATTTTTCTACAACACATTTCTGTAACGTGTTTTCCACAAAGTTGGTCTGCCACTCAACTGGAAAAAGCCTTACTGCTTATCTTAGAGACCCCACCCACTCCATGAACTAAGCAGAGAAAGACCTAGAAATAATGAGATTGTTTTGTTCATCCCATCCCCAGTTCTATTCATATATTGAAAAGTCGAGAAATTGGGCTTAGAAAATGCTGAGCCAATCCGAAACCAATATAATTTGTGAAAATCTTGAAAATCTTTTAACATTTTGTTGGATGGAAAAGTGATGAGATCAGTTCCTTGCCCAGGTGTGAATGCCAATGTTAAACCAATCAGCCCTGTAACTTTAGGCAAAGGACTTCTCCACTCTGATCTCCAACTTGCGTATTTGTAAATGGGGACAATGACTTCTTCTCACACATGTGATATCACGATCATTGCATGTGACCTCCCTGTACTATCTGCTCAAAAGATTGTATTATCCTCATTTTACAGGAATTAAAATGTTGCTATTTAACAGAGTGCAAGGTTTATCATACCTAGTGTTCAACCAAATGCTAGTGCCTTTTTTAGTTCTTACATTTAAAAAGCACTTGCACATACTATTTATTTAAGCTAAACAAAACATTCAAGATAGCCTGAAATTAATTTACAGCATCGATATCAAGTTCTAAAGTATATTTTAAATGCGTCAAAAGCCACCCTCTGCATCAATCACTACTTTCAATTATGTGGATGTTTTGCCCAGTTACCTTGGTCGAAATTGAAAAAGTAAGTGTTCACGACTCTGTTAAATTAAAATCAGGAATGCAACCATGTAAACTGGTCTGCAAATTGTGTGAAACACATTGTCATTTTTGATCTCAAAAAATTGTTCACTCTATAAAAGATTGTGGCCCTTCACACTGTTTCCAAAGTAAGTGGAAAGAACAGAGTTTATACAATAAATGGATGCTAAATTATGCATGCAAAATGTTTTTGCTATTATAAAAGAGAAGAGCCTACAAAATGCATAGCGAGTACCTAAATGCTCAATTCGTTTTTATTATTACCAGAAATGTGCATATAAACTAATTTTGCAGGTGGGCTCATTGCACCTGTTTTTCAAATGACAGTCCTTAATGAACTGTCTTCTTCAGAAATATGTGCAGCCATAAATATGTAGGCCCTGTGTCAATTTTAAGACAACTAGCCATGTTCTACTCAAATATTATAGTACCAGGATCAGATCTCCTTCATATGTCTTAAATACACATAAGTGGTCTGACAGGTTTTAACTATAGCAAGGAAATATAGCCTGTTCAGAAAAAAGATCTATATAAATGTATTGTTTTTTTGTTGTACCCTTGCTTTCACCAAGACTTCTATAGGAAACAAGTGAATGAGAAATTAATATTCTTTATAATTTCTACCCTTCAGATACCTAACATCCATTTAACAGGGTTAAATTTTGTTGTACTTACCATCCCAGTGTGTTATCTTTTTACAGGTGAAGAGACAGAACTATAGAAATTGACTCCAGTATACCCAGCTCTTTTGACATCCAGCCAGGTGTGTCTCTGTGTGTTTTGTATGTGCATACATGTGCATGTGTTTGTGTGCATGCATTTAATAGTCACCAGGCAAAGAAGTTTGGCGTGAATTTCTTTTTCTTTAATAAAGTAGAATTTCATAATTGATAATGAATTTTGATATGATCCCTTGGAAATGTAATTCTTGAGATGTGTTGCTGCATGCTGGGAAGAAATGTATTTTTAGAAATACATATCACTTAATGCCTGTTAATTTTCTATAGCAGATGGTATAGGTATTTGATTTATGCACTCACCTCCCTGTGGCCTGCTATTAGCTTTTTTTAAAAAAAAATATAAGGACCTTCTTTTTTGTTCATCACTAAACCCTTACCTTCTCCTTTACATGAAATATTATTTCTGAAGAGAAAAACGGTGAGAGAAATTTTCATGTTATTGAAATTGTGCACAATTTGGTGATTAATTGCATTGTTCTCATTACGTTCTCTGCCTGATGCTCAGGGCTCATTACAGCGGTGTGAATTCAATGGAACAGAAATCTTAACCAGGTGTGGGTTATTAAAGTAGCAGTGCCCAATTTGAAATTGTTAAAGGAGGTATATCAAAGTCTATGTGCCTATGTTCTTCTGAAAAGAAAAGCAGTGCTTGTTCACATAAATCGCTCCCATCCATCATGTGACATGGGGACTCAAATCTCCTCTTCCCTTGGGTAGAGCAGGATGGAATCATGCTTGTTGTATATTCCAACAGCTTCAAAACTGACACAAGAATATGGTTTAGTACAAAGCACAATTTTTGGTACTTAGAAAGTTATTTCTTTCTCACCTCTTTCTTCAATTAGAAGAAAATGAAAAGTGTAGGTAGAGAGAGAGCAGGAGATATGTGTTAGTCTCTTATTATGATACATTTAACCCAAGCTCTAAAAAATATTTTGGAAATTTTAGACAAGCCAGACTAACTTAAAGATGATGAAATAACTTCAGAAAAATAAAGACAAGCTCCACAATCAATTGAGAGTGAAGTTTCACGAAGTTCTTCATAGCTTTAGATATTCCCACCATAATAATGTCAAGGACATTTTAAGCGATAGACCTGGGAATTGTAGGAATTCAAATACCTGGCAGCTCCAACTTAGAGCAAGCTTCATAACCACCTGGTGGTAATTGCTCACTCTTAATGTTAGATCAGTAACAAGTTTGGCACAAGTCAGAAAACTAAAGTAGATGGATATAAATGGAGAGTTTGTGGGGGAAATGCATCACCTTGCACAGAGTTTGACAGTTTATAAAGAAACTGGTAACCCAGTCCTATGCAATCTCTTTTTGAGCAAGGGACTAAACAATGGTGAAGAAGGAGAACGGCTTAAAGAATGAGATATCTGATTTGACGTTTTGAGTGTATTTCATTAAGTATACATAAGTCATTATTGAGCAACTACCTTGTGCATAGCAGAATGATAATATAAAATTTCTCTATATTTTATTTCCAAAATGCTTGAATACTATCCACTTCGTATGGCTCAAATTAACAGAGCAGAAGCACTCCATGAATCTGAGGCTCTGAACATCTGATCCTGAAAGCAAATATGAATGTATACCCCAGCTCCATTCCTATGGGAATTGGCTAATTTATTTAACTTTTGAACCCTAGTTTCTTAATCTATAAAGTGAAGATAAAAGTAGTGCCTATATCAATGGTTCTTGAGATGGAGGAATTATGAGTAATAGTATATATGTCAAATATTTACCAGCATCCCTGGCAGATGTAAGTGACTACATAGATGCTAACACTTATTATCATAAGTGCCTGTGCAATAATATTCTTCAGAGCAGTTAGCAGAGGAAAAATATGTGTGATGCAGAATCATCAAGTGGTAAATTGGGTAACTGTCTTCACATATGCAGAGGAAAGGAGTTAAGAGAGAAAATACACCAAATGGAAGAGGAGGTAGAAGTCAAAGAAACTTCATTAAACAAATGACTCTAAGAAAAACATGGGCCTTAACAATTTATAGAGAATTGATTAGGCTTGGACATAATGGGTAGATGACTTCAGTTTATATAATAGCAGAGATACCATGGACTGGACATTGCATTTGACAACTGGTAAACCCACTGTCTGAAGAGCTGTGCAAATAAATATAAGCTAATAGACAGTATATATTGAGTATAAATTTTGTGCAGAGCACTGCCCTAAGTGCTTTTTAATTAACATCAAATATCTGTAATAATTCCATGAGGTAAAGATTATTATTATTGCCATTTGCAAGTGAAAAAAAATCAAGTACAAAAAGGTTAAGTAAATTGCCTGGTATTGTACATTCAATTAGTAAGTGGGAAAACTGGGAAAGAGCCCAGAGTCCAGGTTCCTAATTGATAATCTACAGAGTGCCTTGAATTTCTGTGATCCAAAGCTATGTCCTTGGGAAGCAGGAAATATGGTGTCATTTAAAGAATGTTCTTACATCTGGGAGGATAGTAGTCTTCAGCTAAAGAAAGAAGAGTGTCAAGTACCTAAAATTTCAATTTGATCACATCGATCTTGATATTTAGAACAAGAAATATAGCATTTGCTCAGTTACAATTTTACTAAACCAATGAAAGAGAAAAAAATCGAGTCTATAAAAATCCCACCTACACTATCATAGCATTATAAAAGTCTATAGATGGCAAATCATAGTTATATTCTCTTACTATAAAATAATAACTATGTGAAAACTTGGATGTTGGAATTTAGCTATGTCTGAAAATGGATTTCACATTGTGGCTAAAGCTATCTGCTTCACCATTTATACTCCATCCCAACTTGTTATAATTTCTGGTTCATTTATTTTACATAGCAAACTTACACTAAAATGATAGTTTAAATATAAAGAGTGGTTTAAGTATAGGAAACCTGCAAAGTTCTATTGAGTTCTCAAATAACTCCTGATTTTCCAGATGCAATTTATTCAATTTACCCTCATTATCATCACTTTATCCTTCCAACAAGAGGTCTACGGGCCATTTTATGCTCCCGTGGATATTAGCTCTTCTAATAGGAGCTGGATAGAAAGTGAGAGAAGGTGAAGTTTCAATCTGCCCATTTTGCTGTTACTTTAATAGTTTTTAACTGAATCTTTGACTAGGGCAGAAAATTAGCACCTCTAATGGAAGCGTGATTTATTTTTGATGTAACATATCCAGTTTTGCCCTTTCTTTATTCAGCTATGTCAGGAAGAGTTTATTTGGTGTCAGGGCCTTATGCCAGCCTGCGCGTGGGCATACTCCATGAAGCATTATGTGAGTTTAATAAAGGGGTCTATGCACTCAGGTGTTATATTCAGTCATACACAAGGCTTCAAGTCGGTAACTATTTCTATCTACATTCCATGTGACAGGGTTTTCGTTTTTGTATTTTTTGTCTTGTGACTTCTTAGACTTGTTTCATTTTATGTCTTTCATTTCTCAGCCTTCAACAATATCCCAGATTCTCTCACGCCACTATGTCCCTGCATGTTCTGCTTTTCTGTTTGCGCTGGCCGGTCCCCCACTTCTCAGCCTGACATATACCCATGTATCTATCAAATGTCTGTTCAAGTAATGCCTTTCCCAATTAGCCAGAAGAGTGACTGTTCTCCCCACGGACTCCTCCGATTCTATTCATGCTATGTATTATTTATCAAGTTGATCTATCTTTCTCATTATACCAGGAGTTCCTTGAAAGTTTTAAATGTGTTTTATGATAGTTCCATGCATGGTACATAGTAGAAACCCAAACACGTTTTCTGAATAACAGTTAACCTAGTTGCTTACTATGTCGGTGTTTAGACTAAACCCTTACATTCATTACTTACCATGCAAAATGACTCTGTGTTCTATCATCACTATTTTCAGAGGAGGAAACTGAGGCACAGAGTGATTAAATAACATACCTAATGTGACTTTGAGCCAACTGCAAAGCCAGGAATCTCAGCCTTAGTAGTGACTCTGAAGCCCGGACTCACCATGTATGACCACTCTGAGTGGATGGGGAAATAAATGAACTAGTGCATAATTTATTGGCATGTTTAGAGCCCTGCTTATGTATACATGAAAGTTGCAATAGTCCCATTTATTCATTAAGTATGTATTAATGCCAGACATAAACAAAATAGCACTTAACCTTCAAAAAACTAAAAACAGGAAACAAATATATATGTTACTAATGGATAACATCTGGTATAGATATTCTGAGAGGAAAAGGGATGCAGCTATGTGGTCAGTTCCAAAGAGTTGTGAATAGCAAAACTTTCTGGATGAAATTTCCCATCTTAAAAGATGGGAAGAATTTAACAGGTGGAAAACAGCAGGAGGGAAGATCAGGTAGAAAGAAGAAAATACAATAACAAAACAAAAAAATACTAATACATGTTCAGATAAAAATATAAATAAAAATAGATAACGATGACTGCCAAAAACTCTTACTGTAATGTGTCAGAATCTACCCCACATTCATTCATCCTCACCCTTTATCAGATGAATATATATATATATATATATATATATATATATGCAAATCCTTGATCTCACTGGATCATCCCAATTACTTTTAAAGATGCTCATCTTTCTCATTATAAAAGTATGAAGAAGAGTACAGATTGCATTATTTTACTTATATGAAATTCTAGAGCAGATAAAATTATCCTGTGATGGAAAAATATTAGAGCGGTGGCTACCTCTGTTCTTTATGAAGAGGGCATATTTTCTGGTTAAGCAGCATGATTCAGGGAATAACTATCAGTTTATGCCATGTCTCCAATGTGCATGAAATAGTAGTGTTGATGGCGACATCCTTGTTTCGTTCCTGACAGTAGTGCAGACGTCTTTTGTGTTTCTCACCTATATAGACTTACAGATAAAAGGAAAAAGAAAGAATTCACAAATAAAACCACTTACATGGTTCACTGATGTTTTTGACAGAAAAGGCCCAATATAATTTGATGGGAATTGGAAATTCTTCCAAAAAATGGTGTTGAAACAAGTGGCTAAACATGTTGAAAAAAATGCAACCCTTCTCACAGACCACCCACAAAAAATTAACTTGAGATTGATGCAAAATATAATGAAGAAAATTATAAAGTTTATTGTAAGAAAAATGAGTAAATATCTTCTGTATTTAGAGAATGTTTCCGATTTTTTTCTTTTTATTTTGTGGTCCTGGGCATTGAATCTGGGGGCTTTGTACCTCCAAGATATACCCCCAGCCATTTTTATTTTGAAACAGGGTCCTACTAAGTTACCAGATGCTGGTCTTGAACCTGTGACCCTCCTGTCTCAGCCTCCCAAGTACTGGGATTATAGGCATGTGCCACCACACGTGGATTAGAAAATGTTTCTTAACACACAAAAAAGAAAAAAGAAAGACTTCCTAAAACAAAGAATAATTTAAAAATTGGGCTCCATCAATTGGATTCTTCCTAAAGGGCACCATTAAGAAATTGGAAGGCTGAGCCACAGACAGAAACAAAATATACACAATATACATAATTCATATTTGTCTGGTATATGCAAATGATATCATATATGTATATGAATATATTTAAAAACTCTCTGCATTCAATAATAAAATGACTAATAATTCAGTGAAAACATGAGGAAAGACAAGCAAATGGCTAACAAGAACATGAAAAATTGCTCAATATCATCTGTCATCAGAAAAATGTGAATCAGAACAACAGTGGCATGCCACTTTGCATGCATCAGAATAGCTAAGATTTAGACTGTCAACAGTCAATATTGACAAGCATAAGATACAAGTGGAATTCTCATACATTGCTGGTGCAGTGCAAAATGTGACAACCACTTTGGAAAACCGACAATTTCTTAAAAAGTCGATTATTCGTCTACCATATGGGCCATCAATTCTACTGGTAGATATTTACCCAAAAGAAATAAAAACATCTGTATACAAAAAGCTTACTTATCTTGGCTTTGCTCATAAGAATTTATATTTTGCATTTTGAGGTTTTATCAACTGGACAATCTATAATTGTATACTCATACAGAAGATTAATAAAAATTGGTGAAGTAGGATAATAGAAATAAAAGCAATTATTGAAAAGGGGTGTGAGGAAATGCCTTATGGAACTGATAATATTTTATCTACAGATTAGGATTCTGGTTATATGGTTGTATATCATTGTCAACACTGATTACAATCCTCTCTTAATATGTTTACATTTCACTGCAGGTAAATTTTCTCTCAATATAATTTTGCCTCAATATAAACCATATATCAAAAGGTAATATGCTTTGTAACCTTCATACACTGTTGGTGGGAATAGAAAATGGTTCTGCTGCTGTAGAAAATAGTTTGGAAATTTCTCAAAGATTTAAACATAGAAATATCATATGACCAAGCAAATGAACCCCTAGGAATATGCCCTATAAATAGCTGGACACAAGCCAAACCAATAAATGTACATGTGTGTTTATAATAGTGTTATACATGATAGTAAAAAAATATCTAGATGTCCATCGACTGATAAATGTGTAAAGAATATGATTTATACTTGAAATGAAATATTATTCAACCATACAAAGGATTGATGTCCTACCCATGGATAAACCTCCAAAACAAGTTCCATGAAAAAATTCAGGGACAAAGTATTACATGCTGTATAATCCCATTCATATGAAATATTTGGAATAGCTAAATCCATAGAGACAGAATCAAATTGTTGGTTGTCAGAGATTATGAGATTATGGGGGAATGAAGAGAAACTGGTTAATAAGTATGAGATTTTTTGTTGGAGTGATGGAAGTATTTTAGAACTAAACAGAGGTGTCAATTGCACAATATCATGTACTAGATGAAACAGAATTGTCCACATTTATTTATTTATTTATTATTTATTTATTCATTCATTCATTTATTTATTGTGGTACTGGGGATTGCTTCCAGGGGCATTCTACCTCTGAGCTACACCTCCAGCCCTATTTTTTATTCTTTATTTTGAAACAGGGTCTCACTAAGTTGCCGAGGGCTTCACTTAGTAGCTGAGGCTGGTCACAAACCTGCGATCCTCCTGTCTCAGCCTTCCTAGTACTGGGATTACAAGCATGCGCAACCACACCTGATTTAGAATTGTCCACTTTAAAATGGTTAATTTTATGTTAGGTGAGTTTTATCTCAAAAAAAGCAATATATATCTACTTCATCTTTCATTGTCTAATTAAATTTCCTGAATGATAATAATGAATATTTAGAAACATGATACACACAAATTCTTTTCCAAATCTGGGAATCTGTGATTTTTTTTTTTTTGTGGTACCGGGGATTGAACCCAGAGACATTCTACACTTTATTTTGAAACCGGGTCTCACGAAGTTGTGGAGGGCCTCACTAAGTAGAGAGAGAGAGAGAGAGAGAGAGAGAGAGAGAGAGAGAGAGA